>JAVCKS010043097.1:0-10842 GCA_032273685.1 Pteraster tesselatus
CAGTGATGTTAATTACAAGGGTGCCAGACTAGTAATAAAATGGCGAATGGACGGGTATTCTGAAGTTTAGCCCAAAACATAGTGTTAGAGGGCCTAGAAAAAATTTGAAAAACTGGGAATTGATCCAGGTAGGCATGCACCCTACAATTTACACCCTGGCCTAGGGCCTACAATTTACACCCTGACTTTTCCCTAGCCTAGCTCCGGGCATCAGAATATCCACTCCCTGGATATAGGGATATTACAATTCCCGTATTCAGCGGTGGTCATGTTGTGCCGCTGTTCGTGCATTAAAATTACCGAAGCTAAGGAGGTGCCCCTAAATCGCAGCATTTTGATTGGTTGTAATATATATTTCCCTTTATAGTAGGTTTATCTTAACCAGCTTGTGAAAAAAAAATCGGGATCCATTGCTTCTAATTGCGGTCGCTCGTTCGGAGTTATTGTTTGGTTTGCATTCAACCCGCTCTCATTCTTAGATCAGATATTTATTGAAGATTGAAAGGTATGTTTGACTATAATACAATACACAATGTATGTTAATGTTATCTACTTTGTGTTGAAATTTTAAATAAATCTGACGATGAGAAGTATGCTTTATTCCCTGCAACATCGACAGTGCTATCACTGCAAAGTGTAACGGTGACAGCTTAGGCTAGGCCTATACGCACTGTGACTGTGTGTGTGTTTGTATGGCATTGTGTGACCACAGCTTTTTCCTTATGCCAATACTAATTAAGTCAATGCCATGGGAAAGAATATATGCTAGTAATTGGCACGTACACATGACCACAACTTCCTCAATACTATGGGGGAATATTAGGTATCAAATGAAAGGTCTTGTTATGCTCTATCCAATGGAATTATTTATACAGGCCTACTAGGCCTACTAGTACTAGTAGTACTAGGGCTCATTTTTCATATCAAATGTTTTGATAACACAATACAGTTACATCCCTACTGCCACTGGCACTGACTGTCCCCACACACGAAACGGAAAACTCACTTTTGACGAAGCATGGTCATGTAGAAATGTAGCAACGGCTTTCTTTCCTACGTTGTCAGAATCGACCTCGTCATCTGTCCATGTAGGATTAACTTTGTCAACAGAAGCCATTGCCCAAGCTAGATCAACAAATCTTACCTAACCTAGGCTATGTGAATACAGTATGTACCCAAATAATTGTACACACTGAACGCGTACTATACAGTAGTCTCGGTGCAAGACAGTATCAGGCTACCTGACTAAATGCAGGTTTGGGGTGGGGGGGTGGGGTGGGAGGAAGGGGTTGGAGTCGGATATAGAGAGGGGGTGGGAGAGAGGGAGGGGTGGTGGAGAGGGGGAGGGGGGAGGGGGGGGGGAGGGGGAATTGTTTTTGTACTTTGCTATGGCATAGTAATAGTATTACTCCCTCGACCCATGACCTAGTCTTGGTTCCAAGACCTTGTACACTTCGGATACACATAACCAGCGCGTCACACACTGCACACAACCAGCGTATTATGTATTGAATATACCGCATTGAAGAAACCATAGAGGGCGCTGTTTCAAGTTGAAATGATCCTGCCTAGAAGGCGCTAGGCGCTGCAGTCTCGAACCATAGATATACATAATACACGTGTGTATTATGTATATCTATGTCTCGAACTTAAAACAGCGCTCTCTTTGGTTTATACGTGTACATGACATACAACATCCGTCGAACGTGCAATTATATTGTGGACGTACTAAGGTCTTGGAACCAAGACTACCCATGACCTTGAGCCTCACGCCAAAATATTCCATAATTATGTTATAATATCCCGGAAAGTAGGTCAACACCACCGCGTGCGTGCCACCGGTGGTCACCCTAGTCATTTTCAGCCCGATCGGAGGGAAACGAAAGGAGGAGTTGCGTTATTTACAAACAAAGCAGAATTATAGTGTAGGGTCTTTGTTTTTTTTCTTATTGGCGTCCATACATCAGCATTCCTTTGGCATCATTTTGTATAATACCAATGTATGTAAATTTGGACATGCACGGTTACCATACCTGACTTTTGAAGTGCATTTAAGCTAAACAGATTCTATAGCTAGATAGAGATTATAGTAAGATTGTAAAATTAAGCCTGGCAGGTCCAAGGAAGGCCACTTGTCAGATTCCACCACTTTTGCGGCTCGCAGCACATTTTAACAGTTGGTTTTACTCTATTAATTTGTGAAATAGCGGACGTCCACTCATTGAGATGAATCTGAGTGAGTAAACGCAAAGATCCTATCTACGCGCTATATAATGATCTTTGGTAAACGTACGAGTAGCAGTTAGGGCCGGGGTGTTTTCTTAAACATAGGTTTTTGTCAGCTGGAGGAAAGTACACTTTATGGGTGGGTATTCTATACAGTACCGGCCTTCGTTTGGCCACAGGTCGTCGGTTCCCGGGCCCATGTGGGGCGCTTTAATGTCAGTTGTTTATTTTGCTTTTTCAAAGTTACAAAATGTGAAGTAATCGGTTTGGTATTATTTTGGTTTCGCGATCATATCCCGCGTGCAAGAATATCACAGGATTAGTCGTGCGTGCGTAACATAGGCGACGCGCGCGCCGAGGCCCAGCAACACGCGTATACCGCGCGCAGCGCGCACGCTGAGAATTACAGCGTGTTTCTCTGTTCCGATCCAAAACAATAATGTTTCTAAGGGATTAACTCGCAGGCATGTCTCTTTTCGTTTAAGGTATCGTTGCTTAGTTATAGCAATTAGAAATAGAACTATGGAAGACGACAAACAAAACGAAACAGATGACACCCTGGTATGTATGCAAGTTAAATAAATATTGAACGTCGAGGGCTCAGAAACACAAAGTCAATCCACTCTGGGCGAAAATGAAATTATAGCATCATGATGTTGGGGGAAAATGACTTAAAAATTGCAAATTATAACATCTACAATTTTACAACTCTACTAGGCCTATTTCGAAATGGCCAGAATGTTAACTAACAACCTTTTAGTTAGGCTTACTATCATAGATAAAAACAACAACCATTATGCACTAATCCCGATACCTATTACAATGTATTGATAAAATAATGATAGATAACATCAGTTGTAATCATTCAATGGAGGCTTACTTTGTGCAATTCTACTCGGCCACTTAAACCACGATTAAAAAATAACCGCCTTAATTCCTGCTATCTTCATCATGTGATTCGTCACCTCTTGAAATCCTCTTTTACCAGCCGCTACACGGCTACAAGACCCTAATGCGCGATCAGGTAAGACGACTGAGGAAGAAAGCTCTGATGCTGAAAGGTTCATTCCAAATTCCGGAGAGAGTTCTGACCGGCTTGTTCACAAAAGACGTCTCGCTAGTGAAGCAGGCGGACTTTCAGGAGTTACTACAGCAATGCGCACGAATCGGCATCAACAAACCACCCGTGTTTTCATTGGTCGATGAATCAAAAAAGCAAGGGGACCCTATGCCACGACCTTTCTGGACTGAGGGCAGATTTGTTCAGACAGAAAAAGACGTTCTTTCCGAAAAAACATCGATTTGCGAACTCGAATTAGTTTCATCCGGCGGAGTATCTATCAGCGAAGCCGTCCAGAAATCATCATCACCAAATCCCAATCTCAACTACGAAGGCAGATCGTCTCGTCTACAGGACATACCGGTATGTGACGTAAACGTTTGTCCTGAAAATCCTCGAACGTATAACAGTGCAACCGATGACGCCAACGACGAGAAATCGGTATGCCGACAATTATTGGCGCCAAGTACCGGAGGACTTGGCGGGGACAAGTACTGTCTGGGAACTGTCGATGGCGGCTGCGGCGAAGCCGAGAGTGATTATTCACCGGGAAGAATCGATTCCAATCCCGAAGATTCTGTTCAATCAGATTTAAACGAAACGAGTTCTGATGTCAGTATTGAGATTGAAGACGCTCTGACTACCGATATGCTTTTAGCAGAACAGGGTCTTTTGTTTCGCAAGTCGTTTCCCGGCAATTACGACACGGATCGGCCTATTCAAAGCAGAGATATGCTCCCTCGGCCGATTGAGACAGAGTGTCAAAGCGCATGCATGTCGAACGCATCCGATGGAAGAGTACTGGAACGCGGCAGCATTACACCCCAATCAGAAGATGCTAACATCTCGTCACGTATAAGACACTGCGAGTTGAGCGCACCCGAACAGTTTAGTACGGAGATGAAGCGACCAGGGAAACGCGTCTACTTTGCAGACGACATCGGGATGTCACTCTGCTTGAATACTGTGGAGGACCTCTCACCCGGAGAAGTGGTCTTGCCCCATAAGTTGATCGAAGAAATACCAATATTCGATCAAAATAACTGCCAGAAAGAGGTTGACCTTGCGTCAGTACAGCAACAATTAATACCGATCGGCAGCCCCGGTACTCTGCTAAAGGTTACTGATGAAAACCCTCAGTTCACATTTATTCTAGAACCGTGTGATGATGGCATTAAGCAAACTGATGAACCCATTATTGAACTAGTGTTATCTTCAGAAGATCTTTTCAAATCACAGGAGGATGAACGATGTCTGTGCCTCGGTGAGCTTGTTGAAAAGAAAACTGCCAAAGATAGTAGACAGACTTCAAGTGATTGTAGGCAAGATGACGCGTTCGTTAGGGCAGAACATCAGGACATGAACTCATTGGTTCTGTCCTCAGTTACTCGCCGGCCAGAACCAATCGTGAATAAATCTGGTCATCAGGCTGTTGGGCTTGTCAGCCAAAAACCACACCCCGCAAAGTTACCCTCTGTCTGTAGACTCATTGGAGTATGTCTCTTCATAATTCTACTGTTGATGTTCATGCAAGCAGTTGCATTCTGTTTAGCGATCGGAATCGTTGCCGAAAGTCAGACCAGTGTCGTCTTGCTGTTGCCATTTGGGACTTTTCCTTGTCTGCAAATTGACTTACATCAAATAGTGTCAATTGTACGACAGCATCTACAGTTAAATAACTACGAAGGGGGGCCCACTCCGACATGAGACCGCTTTACTGGTTAGCTGTCGTTAAAACATTCCAAGATTTCGAACTGGAGCAAAAGTGCAAATTATTTTACGTCGTTTTGCAAATCTGTTAACGATATCCATAATGGACGTTGTAACTTGTAAATTGTTGATGTTGTGCAAGGCACAGCACGCTGCCACAATGTTACAGGCACGGTCTGGTTTTATGGACATTCCAATCAGAAGACATCTGAATTTATTCTTCAGCTGGCCGTTTACTTGCTCAATGCAACCCTTTTGTTGATGTTTGTGCCCTGCAAACAAATGTGAAAATTATAAAGCTAAGATGGTGAACGGGTATTTCAGGAAATTTAAAACTGCTAATAAGCTATCGGGCTGTTTTATGTCAACACTTTAAAACAGCAGAGTATTTATAAACTGCAACATACAATGGAGTGAGATGAAAGTACAGTATAGTGATTGTAGGGTTAAATCTAATTAATTCAGACATCCCGTTTAGTTTTATTTCAACATTGTATGAAAGTGATTTTCATTGTATGAATGACTGTGAAGTTCCGAATGTCTGAATTTCTCATTGTCTTACGTACGTTGTACAGTTTGAATGGTAATTATTATTTAATATTCAGAGGTATTTAAATGTTTTGACATTTAACAACTTCAAGTCAAACACAAAAGGGGCAATAAAACTAATTTTACCAACAGCTTGAAAAAATGTGATAAGGTTGTAGTTTGGGCAGTAAATATGTATTCAGCTAGTCCACCCTAACCATAGCTCACACATTACTACTCCCACCTTCAGAAAAGCATATTTTTGTTATATTGATTTATTATAAAGATTTCTTCAGATATTAGTAAAATAGCATCTACTTAACCAACTAACAGAAAACATCAGTAGTGTGTTTGGTCTTTAAACTGGTCCCAATGACTGTGACTTGCAACCTACATATTGCGCCCTTGGAATTTAAGTGATCGTAATGTGAAACCCAGCGTGTTCAACGTGGTTTTAAACACAATGTGGGCCATTTTGAAAGACATTGAATAGCTTTCACGTTGACACTCCATATAATTATTGAAATCATTTATTTTTGTAGCAGCTTAGATATTACTGTACAGAGAAACAAATAAAATATCAATTAGAATAATTACCAATTTCGGCCAAGTTCCTTTCATTGCATTGTATTAATGTGTACATGTATATATAATTATTAAATTTGCATATATCTCTTTATTTGTTTTATTTGTAGCGATGTAGACCTACATGTATTTTACTATTTATAAAAGCCTTAATTTCATTTACTTACTAAAAATGTAAAGTATAATTTCTGATTAGGAAACATTACGATATTCTTTCTCTGATAACGTCTGAACGTCTTTTTGTAGTGGGTATACGCAGCGAGAATTTCCTCCCAGCCTCGTGCACACACACATACACGTCCAGGAGCTTTCTTAATAGCTATACGGCGTATACATGTACGTGCGTATCATGCAGACTACACCACTGCGCTACTCAATATACAATACTAGTAACGCGTACATATGAATGGGTTTTCGGTCCCCATCACGTGACCTTTGGGTTCCCAAATTTTTGGGGGGCTTTCGTGCTATCCCTAGAACTACTGTTAGAACTTCCTCTGTTGGCCCCATATATATATAGACCTATGCTGTAACTACATAAACTAATGTACATATAATAGCCGTTCTGCCCTGGTGATCTGCTGGTGATCAGCTGGAGCTATGTAACAATGGTAGGCATATAGAGGTACATTATACATTATACACGCGCGTGTACAATGTACCTCTATGATGGTAGGCCTAACTTGTTTTAGGCCGCCGGTTAGCGAGATAAAGTAAAATCCACATTTCTGCCAGCAGAAAATTGAAAATCTGGGTTATCCTCCATAATACGAGTATTACTTGTTGAGTACTCAAGTAACCCGTAGCAGCTTAATGATTTTTGGGATAACATTAAATATGAAATGCCCAGTGACTCTCTTTTCGCCAGTAAAAACAACAGTTAAAATAAAATTTGTTCGATAGACGAACTTGTAAGAAAATAATATTACCAAGCCAGCAAGCAGAAATTATTATGATACCGACTCCAAAATATTTATATTGATAAAGACCCTATACATACACCTAAAAGGCTTAATTTAACAGCATTATCTGTTTTATGGCGGAATCTTCAGTGCAAAAATATACTAAAAGTATTTTTTTTTCGAGCTTACCTGCGTGCTCTAGCACCACGATGTTTGGTATGTGTTACCTTGCAAGGGATCTTCGAACAAAATATATATATATTTTTTTCTAAATCTTGTCTCGCGGACTTGGGCCCTTCTCATATTTATGTATTCAATCGTACGTGCACTGACTTATACGACTAAACACACGTGGTCCGGAAAAGCCATTCCATAGTTACGTAGGGACAACTAACATCTGTACAGAAATACAGCCTCAGGGGAGCAAATTTACAACACGGATAGGGGCATCCTTGCACTACAAATTGGGGTGCAGACTTTTAGACCGTGAGCCACGAGCGTCTAAAGTGCAGTTTCGTGGTTTGATGAAAGGAACTACAAGGAAATTCATATATACTTAATTTACTATGCAATTATAACCAATACGAATGTTGTCATTGCGACAACCTTTGCAAAAGTGGTGAAAGAAAGCTTTGAACGAGGACAAAGGCGTGGTCGTGCTCAATTTGGAGGAAACGCTTAAAATTAAAAATGGCCGCGCCCGTGAGATAGCGAATATTTCGACTGTTTTTCACGAAAATGAAGTGTATAATCCGTGTTGCGGATGTTCAGAAAACATCCAAGGTGACTTCGTTCTCACAGAAGAGTTTTGATAAAGTGAAGCAGTGTACGGAGCGGTGGAAGTTGGCGTTTGGGCCGGGAAAGGCGGCGGCAATAGCTAACGAGGCCATTCTGCAGCGCCCGTTGAAAGCGATTCGTGAACTCCATTGTTGATATTATATATAGGGCATGTTATGCGAAATACACGAACAATAAATGTATCTATCTACCAAAAAAAAAAAAAAACCACCTCAAAGAACGAGCTGAAGCTCGTCAAGCTCGTAATGAACCTAATTTTCACCCCGCATAGGCCCTAAATAGGTCATAACCAGACTTTTGCAAAGTTTTTCGCGGTGACAACATTTATTTTCAGTGCATCAAAATCATTAGAAAACAATCAATCAATGTTTACATAGTTCCTTTCACCAGTCCACGAAACGTTTTTTTTCTAAGCGAGATAAACGCTCGTGGCTCACGGCCTAATATAGCTTGTAAGAATGCACTCCCATTATGGGGGTAAGACTTTGAACCTTTATTTGTGTCTTAATCGTTCCAATAATTAATATAACACTACATGACTTCCTATTGCTGACTGTTTTTAAAGGAAAAGTAGAGGCAGACATTTTTTTTTAAATGTCTAAATCTTAAAAAATATTTTAAATTTATTTTAAGTGAACAAAAACCTATTACAGGTAGTAGTATTTCGCAAAAAATTTAAAAATAAAGTTTCCATACAACACTTTATGGTTGCCTCCATCTTGTTCGTGATGTGTGCGAGATTTTACGAGAATATGACGTACGTGCGCCTCTACATGATCGATCCGGATATCCGGTCTGCCATGCCGTGCGCGATGAACCAGCCACACACCTCTGTAAGCCATCATGCCGGAGTGCCAGGCTTACGAGTGTCTAAATAAACGAATATCTGCAGAAAGTAACAGTTTCTTTACTATTCCCAATGCTAAAAAATATCCAGCAAAGATAGCGATTGCGGCAAAGTGGTTACACAACATCGGAACTGGGCACACGGTAGGCAGATTTACGTTTGGTCGACACAAATTTGTTTGCGAAAAACATTTTGAGCCATGGTGCTTTGACACCACGCTACTGAGAAGGGCTGAATTCATGGGGGAAGGGGGGAGGGGGGAGGAAAACTTCCCAAAAAACGCTAATTCGAGAGGCCTTCCCCAACGGATATTTGTCCATCGAAGACCCAAGGAATACGGTACACAGCTCGTTTACATGTGCATACAATGGGCAGGGAGCACAATAGCTAACGTACGTTAGTTCTAGGGCGCGAAGTCAAGTAACCAGCAGAGCGCACGGTGAGTTTGTACATGGCTATAGTGTATAAAGGTCACGGTACACACGGCGTTGACAATCGCGATTTTAAAATCTCCACTATAGGTGGCAAAATGGCGTTCTCCAGAGATCAAAGACCGGTTGGGAAAAATCGTTTTTTCTTAAAATTGGAATAGATCAAAAGTTGTATACATGTATACAAATAGGTGTCCATAACCGAACTATAAAACTTAAATGTCTGCCTTTACTTTTCGTTCAATAACAAAAGCTTATTATTTAGTCCCATGCTAAAATATAAACACGGTATAAAATACAATAAAATCCATTCCCATAATAAGAATTTACATATACACAGACGGTTTTACCGCTAGCTACAAGAATTGATACATTTGTGATGCTGGTACTTCGTAGTTGCCGTGTATTAGTTTGTCGTACAACGTGTCTCTGTTCTGGCTGAGTCTAGTCGAACCGATGCTCGACTTTGGGGTGTGAATCTACAAAAAGAAGAAACAAATCAATAGTTTTATTCGAAATAAGTGGAACGGAATACACACCTAAACTTCACAACAAATTTGAACAAAATCCAAGGTCCGCTCGGCATTTAATGGGACGCTCTCGATTTAATGGTGTTTCATAACTTGTGAATGGAAAACCCATGTCGGCCTATGAGTGATCAGTGTGCAAATTTGAACGGGGACCCGCGAAGGGGAAACAGTATGAACTAGTGTGTGCTTCTATTGGACAATGGGTAATGTGTACGAGCTATGGGTACTTTTCGCTGATTTGCCCATTATGAGTTTGTACGCGAACCATGGCTAGATACTTATCGAGAGCGTCCAAATACTTGACCAACTTTTACAATACCAACATTGCACGATCATACTACGTGTATGATCAACTCCAATCGCTTGGCCGATAAGAAATACACATTCCTCCAAAATAATGTTTGTCGAAAAAATGTACACTTCATTTTGCTAAATCTCGTGTGTATAATTATAGGGTCGGCCAAAGTGATTACAACACCCAGAATGATTAATATTCGTCAATTTGCTCATCAAAGCACACTGAACATAATCTGTATTGGAAGCGAAATTTCGATAAGGTTCCCAGATGTTGCAAGCATTTTGGCCGACGGTGTAACGCTAGCTGATACCCCGCACTGCCATAAATACTCCTTTATAGTTCAAAATCACACAGGTTATATACGATACACGCACCATACGGATTCATGGAAGGTGTTCATGCTGCACCAGAATACAATACATTAGGTAATACCAATAAGGGCCACAATATAATAACTTGTCGTTGAGGGTATATATCACATGTATATTCCTATTAACTTGTTTTTTTTTAAATAATTATTTTGTGAAAATGGACTTGATTTCAGTACCGATAATGCAACAACCAATGAAAGTCTGGGTAATTTCGAAAATCGCGTTAAAATTTGCCATGTTTTTCAACTGACCGCCATTTTCTTTCGAGGAGTGTGATTATTACGGTAAACTCACTCTGTGACCGCCATTTCGCTCGTCCATAACGAAACTGTTGTTGATTTGTTCCAGTACCTCCGAGTTTCTGGGCAGCGGGTTTATCAGTGGATCCTCACTTCTGCGCGTTCTTCGCTTGTTCATACACTGTCAGAAAAAGAAAGCCAATTCAACTGAATCGTCAAAACTACCTGTGAAATCGGTAAAGGTAGTGTATTTTAAACCATCGCCATTGTTATTATTTTGTTTAAAGGGTCCATGAAATACGGCTTTTATTAGTTCA
>JAVCKS010043108.1:0-10841 GCA_032273685.1 Pteraster tesselatus
TGGGTTCGTTATCGTGCGTTACACCGAATGTGTAACCCACGAAACTGAAACGAGGCAATTCCGTTTTACAACGAACCAGTCTCACGCTAGCTTGGTTTGTATTTCCTTTTCTTCTTTTTTTTTGTTTAACGAGTAAGATTTGGATTACGGGTGTAATATGTCTTTTCCGGCCAGAGATTGACAGACACATTTGACACTGTGTCCAGAAGGTCGGCCACAGAAGAAGACCCGCTCACCAACAATGTGTTTCAACGAACGAAGACAGATCGTCTGATATCCCTGACGAGTTGTGTAACCTTATGAGTAATCGTATATGATATCCCTCGATAGCGGTCAATACGGGTCACCGGTTCCTCTCGTGCCCGGTGGAGATTCATCAAAGACGTACAAGTATCTTGTTTAAATACGATTAGAACCATTTCTGAAATACACCGGTCAAATTTATAAAGGAGCATGCAGGTATGTTTTTTATATCAATTAGGAATAACATATTATTTGAGGTTTTGTTACTTTCTACGGCACGTGTCTATGGTGGGATTTTGAAGTCGTCCATGCGGAAAAAGAGCTCAAAACAGCTCACTAATGAGAAATGGCATCAACAAAAATACATACCTGCTTCTTAAATAAATTTGACCAGTGTATATGGGCGATGGTCATATATCTGACGGCTGCTGTATGTTTAAAAACAACATATGTTTGTTTGTTTTAACGTGCCTTAAACAAATAATAATTTCGCTACACTAATATAGATTGGTGATATTATGGTGGTACATGGTGGCGCTGTATTCGGCCATGAAAATGTACACACATAAACAATTTTAATCAGGATTTGATTATTAAACTGTTATTTCTCATAATCACGATTCAGCTAGCTTTAAAACTCAATTTCGGAATGTTAGTGAGCAACTTGTCGGTTTTCAACATAAGGATTACCGAACTTCAAAGGAAATGCTTAATCGATGACGGAACTGTTCTAATCGGAACATTAATTAAGCTTGTGTAGGCCGACCGCCTACAAAGCAAAGTCACGTTATATTTAATTACATTATGTTGTTTACTAAAAGAAAGTAATTCGAAACAATGAAGTTTGTTTGTTCAAATATGCCGAAGCAGCACCATTTTAACCTACGGATGGTACCAGGATGAGTATACTGTCTTGTACGTGCGTCATTACCTACGTACGCAAGTGTATGAGTAATTCGCCCTACATACGAACCGAGTGTGCGTAGTAATATTAACCAGTCATTGTACGACATCCTAATTAGATTAAAAACCAAATTACCCCTGTCTTTCAGACGGGTCTGAGTCAACGGTAAAAATAGCCCCCTTCAACGATTGCCCCCTTTATGTTTTTTCCTCTCCTTAAATACGCCGCGGTAACTATAAGGAGCCGGCGTAATCTGTGTTCCTGTCATTCGAAGCTCCCTGCCTGCTCTGTCTACAAGCCACTCTTCAGCTCAGCCAAGCATCACCATCAACATGAAGACTTTCTTTGTGTTGCTCTCGCTCCTGGGTAAGTGGACTCTAAACATCTATAACTATACGATCTTCTCCAACCATCTTTCCCTTTGCCGGCATGGTGCTGGTCGTTTTACACCATGTTTTCTGTTTACAATTAACAATTAATGGGTGATCCAAGGAGGATTTGTTGTCCTGGTAAAATTTAACACACTGCTATTACCTTGTTAGCCGAAAAATGTTTTGCCCTTTTCGACGACGTGTTGCCATGATATGTTTAATCAGTACAAGTAGGACAAATTCAAGAATTTTTTCGTATAGCTCCCGAAGCAAGTATTTTGTATATTCAATAGGTTTAAGTTAGTTTGTTAATTACGGTCAATCGTTTTAACTATAGCAATTAAAAACATGCACCACCATCCTCTGGGTATATCATTTTGGTTTGGTTCAATAAATTACAATTATTACGAGGTTCAACGAACGAATAATAGAAAATATCTACTCCTAGTTAATGATTCATCTTAGACTGCAGAAGTCTTATAACAAACTCACTCGTCAGCGAGGGTCTTACTAGTAGGGTGTGTTGCTTGTTTTATGTGCAGGGCTAGTGGTCGCCCAGCAAGGTGGCCCTTTGATAGGACATAACCAGAGGGACGGATTTTTCAACGATGCCACCAAGCAGTCTAGCACGGTGCCACCTAATGACGTACCACGCCCGCCACCACGGAGTTCCGGCGGTGCGCTCGGCGGTGCTCTCGGCGGATCACACTCGAGCACCAATCCACCCTTCCACCCGGCCAATGCAGGAGGCGCGGCTCAACTCCTTCCCATAGGCGGCACCAACGCCGATCCGAACAGACAAGGAGGCAATTCCGGGCAGGGAAACGGATTCGGAGGGTACGACTACCACATCGGCGGTCTGGGAGGGGACGTTCTGAATGCTGACGTAGGCGGCGCCCGGGCCGGAAACCCCAACAGGAACTCAGGTGAGAAAAAAATCGGCGGGGGTTTCTTCGGTGATGCTGGCATCGGTGCCAATGGTGGGGGGAATGACGGGCCTGCATTGATCGGTGGCGGAGACTTCGACGCCAATGACCTCCAAGAAAAGGCCGACACTAACAAAGTGTCCAGCCTGGGCGCCTCCACCAGTGCCGTGATCGGTGTGGTCTTTGCCGTGCTGGTCGTCATCGGTATATTCGCGGTGGTCGCCGTCTTCTTGGTGCGACAGAGACGCCAGTCCCGAGTCGTCATCGGCTCCGTGTAAACAACCGAACTCTCTAGACGACAAAATGGCGGGCTCCGAACTTTAAAACAATTATTAAAATATGTTAGCCTGGACGATACTTGTAAAGCCAATTTGGGAAAATCTCCAAATGTCTTACAACTGAAATAAATAGTATTTGTATGTTTCCGTCTAATAAGCACAATGAAAAAGCCTATTGCTACGTGGGGTTTTATCACTAATAGAACTATTTCAAATTATTATTCAACTGGCTAGTCCAGGAATAAAGTGGTGGAAAAATAATATTATTCTTATTATTAATCGAGTTTGAATCATTCTGATGAAACCTATAATCTTATACAAATAAACTAAATGAAAGTTAGTATTATTTTCTATTATTCCTCATTTGATATCGATGCGCATTTAACAACACGTAAATTCCCTTTTTTGGAAGATTTATAAGTCGGCACGGGACAAGGAGTTAGTTCAAAATCGTGCCAATTGTAAATAATGTGAGGCGGAAGTGATCAGTTGGGTTGTAGTTATACAAGAGAGGGAATTTAGGTTTGATACACACGAACATTAATATTTTTAAATAGCTAATGATTTAATAAAATGTAAATTTTCGTTCGGGAAAAGACAAAAATGTCTCCGTTTGGATTTCTTCAGCCGTCCATTCCCTTTCTGCTGCCACCCATCGTCAAAAACTGGCTAGTTATTCCCGCCACCAGCGTCGAGGCCGTGCCAATCACATTAATATTATTTAGTAATATATATTCTTAGTAATTTGTACTGCCCTGCAGTATTGCAGTTTGATGTGGTTAACGAAAATGATCTGCGTGTGAATAGAGTACCAAAGAGATGACGTATTGCTGCAACGTTTAAAACCAGTTGCCAGTTAACCACTTTGGTACTGTAGTGACGTACGGTTTACCATTGGTCCCACGTTAGGGCGCCCCCACTTATCATGTCACCGAGTATTTGACAGAGCCTGAGATTGGTAAACCTTTTCCCAAATATTTCATCGACCACCGAATAATTGCGGTTTCGATATTCGCTTCCTCCTACCAGAGTTTGTCGGGGAATCTTCGCGTATTATAGAAAGTATACCATTACCATAAACATTACCGCCAACATTACCATACTTACTACCACTGATATCTTACCAAACAGACTGACAAATCATTGTAGCGATGATCTTTTCCGAGGATTAGTTCAGTTCAGTTCAGAGTTCAGTTCAACTCAGTTAGTTTCGGGTTTAACTCGGTTCGGTTCGATCCATGATGTAGTTCGGTTCAGTCCGTCTGTTCGAGTCAGTTGTGTGTGGTTCTTCTGCTTTGCTTACAAATGTACATAAAAAGGCAAAACATCGTACATATGATGCGTAGTTCCCATATGAACTATGCCCTTTTGTCTCCCTAACTTCCCAGAGACGCCAGCTGATATTAACGCAGCTTACCTGCAGCAGCATGGCGTTGGCCAGCATGGCGTTAACCAGCACGGCGTGAACCAACACGGAAGGACCAGCCATCGGCAGCCTTCCCAGGTAGGTGCCGGTATCGACCTTGGTACCGGTCTCGCCCCGGCCGGGCAGCTCTCGGGCGAGATCATCAATCCGGACTACTTCGGCCCTATGGACGGCGGTCACGGGGCGGGTCGAGGCGGCATGGTCGATGGCGGAGGGGTCAATGGCGGAGGGGTCAATGGCAGAGGGCTCAATGGCGGAGGAGGGCTCAATGGCGGAGGGATCCATGGCGGAGGAGGCTTGCACAATGGAGTCGTCGTGAATCAGGGAGCAGCGGGCAAACCTGGCCAGATTCACCCTGACGATCCTGCGTCCGGCCTGGGGTTGTCGTCCGCCGAGCGTCGCTACAACAGCGGTGGAGGAGGAGCGCAGATAGGAGGACCACAGCTCGGGCCACACGGGGGACGAGGCGGGCAGCCCGGTGGTATGCACGGGGGAATGGGAGGGGGTAATGTCCATAATCTAATGGATGCGGATGGAACCGCCGACCAGGAATCTACCACGGAGAAGGGTTCTCCGGCTGGCAAGGGTATCGGTATTGTAGCGGGGGTCGCGGTCGTAGCCGCCGTTGTCGGTGTTTCAGTATACTACATTCGTAAGAAGAAGAATCCACACGCCTTCCGTCTAGGATCGGTTTAGGTTTGAGAATTTAAGAGGACTATATACTAATAAATTATATTAATTTTGTAATTAATCAAATCAATTAGGTGTTGACCACCGACATTAAAATGTTTATGCGGATAAACAGTACGATGGATAACAATAATTAATATAATAATAACAGATATTAAAACAAATTTCACAACGTAACACTGCCGTGTCAAAATCTGCATTTTTATTTTGTAAAGACTAGAAAGTAAGTTTTGATGAAAACCATGTAAAACATCAGAGTAAAAAATGTGATCATATTTGAATCAGAAAAGCCAGGAAATGTACCACTTGACGTCATTGGGTCATTATCCTTTTCGGTGGACGGTGGACGCAATAAAATGGCGCTATTAAGACGGGATCAAACATCTTTTCGTGACAATTGAAGCTAACAGGCGCCATGTTGTTGAGACCACTCTCGCGGTAAAACTGTACAACAACAATAAATACTACATCGAGCATTTTTTTCTCCCAAAATATTAAGCTAATGAAAGTCAAAGCGGCCATGTTTATTAAAACCACTTCTGTGACGTCTGCGCGAGAGTGGTCCCAACAACATGGCGCCTGTTAGGCTTCAATTCGCAATGAACTGAGAACAATAGATACTCTGAACAGCGCCGCCTTATATTGTGCCGCCATACTTCGAAGAAGATAACAAGGTTATGTCTAATGTCACTATGTGATAGCACTGTTTGTGGTAGCCTCAACGCAAGTAGCCTTTAAACCTGCCCTGTGTTGCATTAGATTACCATGATAACTATTCAATAAGGCACCCGATACACGCGCAGATCGGAACCTCAAATTCTAAATATATATGACCGCAAACGCCCCCACCCCCTTTAAACAAAATTACAATTACCTGTTTTTTTCCTTGTTGGTAATTACTACTTCCAACCAACAGGAGTTTCGAATTAGCTCATTGCTCGCCCAAACGATACACCCCTTTAATTTCAGCACACTGAGATAAACATTGAAACTGTATTTTGTTTGGGAATAATTATTTGGTTTTGTTTGCTTCGGTATTATTATTACTAATACACGTCTGTATATCTGTACGGACTACGAACAATATAAAATTTAGTTTTAAGTTGACAAATATATGTTTTTAGTCGACAGAGGTCGCACTCCTGTTAATTGGTAAGTTACTGCCCAACTACTTATAAGCGACCTAGTGGCAGAGGGAAAAGAGGATCCAACAAACCGACCTACATCAGAAAACATATATTGTTCAAGCCTGACTTACACAACAATCAACGGTAAGGACTTTAAATATTATTCATAAAATGGTGTAGGGTTGGGGTTACGGTTGGAGTTAGGACAAAGGCTAATTCCTTAACCCTAACCCTAACTCCAACCCCAACCCTAATCAATTTTATGAATATTAATAGGACCGTTGATTGTTGTGTGTATCAGGCTTGAGCAAGACTATGGTATTTGACGTAGGTCGGTGTACCGGATCTCCTTTTCACTCTACCGCAACGGTAGTCTTATACAGATTGGCGGTGAAATTATGTTTGTATAATTTAGTGGTAATAGTAAAATAAAATATCGCCCTCATGTGACAAGTTGTTTCTCGTATCGGCTTGCAAATTTCAGGCTAAATCTGTCGGGCTATAACATACAGAAATTGAAGGCAGGGTACCGTAAATACTTGTAACGACTTTTTTTACGTGAGCCCTCTCGTGACTCTCAATGTGAATTTGTGAGGAGTGAAATACCTGGGTACAAAGATTCTTAATCTTGCTGAATATCACGATACCCTGCCGATAAGTGAAATTTTCGTACGGCTTGTCACCCTTGTAGAGTTGTTCCCATTGTTCCTTTTACATTAAAGCACGCCCTCAAGAGCCGATCCCAACATATTACAAACAGCGAGCAGACATGTCACCCCTAAAACACAACTCTACGTGTGTTCGGAAAAGGTTTGAGCTGAAGGGATTTTTTGATCAGATTCTACGTCGTTTATTGTAGAACAGTTTGGATAAATAAATGAAGTGTTTTACGAGGTTAATTAATTTCTATAGTACTATATGCTTAGGGCTTCTGAGATGCCCTGTGTTATTTCGGTTCTCGTCAGAGCCTAAAGAGGCTGTCAATCATTCGACCAATAGGCTGTAGTCATCCTCAGGACACCTAGATGTCAATCAAAGCCACCAATCAAAACAGTGTTACGACAATTCTGCTTTGGACAACTATTATTGGTATTATAAACAACAGCTTTACTCATCCTGGCGATGACCAAAGTATACCGGTCGAAACGTCGAAAATTAGCTTTAAAACGATACACGGCACACGAACACAATCCACCTACGGGTACCGAAGTAGTTACGGAGTAGGTTTTTGTCGAAATAAATTTGGCCAATTCTTCGTACAAATCCATTGGTGAATTTGTCGTGCTAATTTACAAAAGGGCAAATCGACAAAATTATCAATTCAACTTTCAATTTACAATTATTTCTCAATGTGAAATCGGTGTGAAATCGGATAGTAATTATTCGTATCAACTTACTCACTGTGAACACGGATTACAAGCCGAGTCAGGATTACAAGCCGAGTCAGGATCACAAGCCGAGTCAGGATCACAAGCCGAGTCAGGATCACAAGCCGAGTCAGGATTACAAGCCGAGTCAGGATTACAAACCGAGTCAGGATTACAAGCCGAGTCAGGATCACAAGCCGAGTCAGGATCACAAGCCGAGTCATGATCACAAGCCGAGTCAGGATCACAAGCCGAGTCAGGATCACAAGCCGAGTCAAGATTACAAGCCGAGTCAGGATAAGACTTATCTTAAACTGCTCACAGTGGCTATATCAACCCACAACTTATCTGAAGTAATCGCGCGGTTGCTGTGTGGCCCGCAAACATGACACAAAGTTTGAATTAACCAAAATATTTGCCAAGATGGTTTTAGGCTGTGTCACTGTGCGTTATCGGTTTGGTTTATCCGGTCGAGCGTTTGGGGTTTTCCGGATGACAGATGACAAACGACCCTTGCCAGCTTCCTCCTGTGCGCCATTAACAACCGTGACTTTCTCTCTCTCAACCGTAGAAAAATGGTATGAACCCACAATACAGACCGTTGTGGTGTGTTAAATACTGTGTCAACCCCCTCCGAATGAAGAACACCAAAGATTACCCAAATAAAAGGTAATAGCCCCGGACACACCATACAATAAAATGTGTTTAGGTAAAGGACAATAGCTTAAATAAAACATGCAAAAGACTTTGAGGAATACTAGACGCAGTTCTTTCTTAACTTATTTTTTTTTTTTAAGATATCCTCTCTAACAAAGCTGATTATTTGAGGCCCCTCAAGTATTACATTATTACTTATCTGCCGCGCAGCATCACACCTTCGGTGTATTAAAACGTGAAGTACAAATAAAAGTAATTTTAAACGGAAAATCGTACTTCTTGGCCTGTTTATTGCAACGTGGTCAATCTACCCGACGATTATACACGAGCAGAATAAAAGGGTGATATGTCAGCTGTTTTTCATTCTCACAGAAAGCACGATCGAGCACCTTATACAAACCCTGGAATTACAGGCAATTAATGATCACGTGTAACCATCCAGTTGCCGACATGATGCGATGTCGCAAGCCTAATCTCTGCTCTACGGGTACCAGGCGCAACCTCTCTCTCAAGCCCCCCGTACAATATCCGTTCCTTCCGGCGTGCAACTCGGTCCTGTCGGAGCAGAACAACTTGTCATAGTGACTAACACAGCATGCGCTTATGAAGGATATTGCAACATGGACATTAACATCTCTCTTAGTGTCAATCCGGTTATTCTCAAAACGAGCATTCTCTGTTAAAGTGGTATTCTAAATACTACAAGATTGTGCAAATATATCGGCACAATTCCTTAATATTAAACTTCTTTGTTAACCTCGCCAGAGGTAAGGTTATTGCGTTTGGGTGCGTCTGTCTGTCTGTCTTTCTGTCAAAAACCGTCGGCCGGATTAATTTCAAGGTCAGGAAAATCGAAAGCTCGTTTATGTCAAAATTTCTGTCAATGGAGGGCGCTTTCATGGCGAGGTTCTGCAATCTCTAATTGTCTTACTCTAAAAGTCGTACTTGATTTTAGGTTGTAAGTAGGAAAATCACAGGGTGAAGCGACGCTTTTAAAGTCTGGGAACAGGCATCCCGAGTTCTGGTTTCTATACTCCTTTTTAAAAGGAAAGTGTGCACTCTGTACCCAGACTTAAAGAATTTGAAACAAAAGTGGAAAATTATTGTGATTTGGGAATTTTGAGGAGGGCGGGTTGCTTAAGTTGATCATATTCGACCGTGGAGCTTTTTTCGGCATAGTATTGAAGCAAAAAGGTCACCACATCAAAAGCAAAATAAAACAGCACTGCAGGAACGAAACAAATAAACCGAAACTGTTATCAACTCCAGTCCATACAAAAAAAAAGGAAGTACTGCTTGACCTTTACCCCCGTGATAGAGCAGGGCTAAATATATACTCATTTCCAACCTATGGATTACAGCAATTTCCTTACTTTCCCCCCAGAAATGTTGTTCAATCTTTAGAATCAGTGAGACAGTTTGCGGCCACCGAATCCCAAAATGGAAACAACAAAATACGTTTGCTTAAAGGAGCTGCCGCTACGCGTTTTTAATAATGATAAGACAATCAGCAATTTTTGAACTGCAACGGCGCATGCGCTGAAGGCTGCTCAGTTGATGGCGATCAACAATCCCAGATAAACACAGTCAGAGCGCTATCACACGTTGAGTAGGTAAACGCAATTGGCCTATAACCCCCCTTGCACTACACCATCTCGGTGTTATCTGTCTATTAAACCCCGAACACCAGATTGGTAATCTACTATGTGTCGACGCTGCAAACTCACCTACCTATCAACTGATGGCGCCCTTTCCCGTGTTATCCACTTTTGATTTATAGCACCAGTAATCATATGGTCAGTCGGAGGAATCCAAAGTGTTTAGGATGAGTAAATAAAATGTTTGGATTTGCTTAGTGCCCCCTTTAAACCTGGATGACGTACAGCGCGTGTGCTGGTGATTGAAGTTGAACTTTAAGATGTGCCGTTTCTTATTGCCGGACCGTTGCCTCCAGGGGGCGCCGCTATTATTAAACCTCAGTGCTGACGTCATCAAGCGGTCGTTAAAGCACATGTGCTAAAACACGATTGGAACTATTTTTGCAAAGTTGTATCCTACAATAATGATGTTGTAATTCTTTACAAGATTGTCACTAATTATGACAACAAGATATAACTGACTTTCATTTCAAACCCGTTAAAGCGGAAGCTATACACTTTCCAGTCTTTGTAGTTTTTGTGTGGGTTAGATTGGTCCTTGGAATTTTACTAATATACACTTGGCAAATTTCGGGGATTTATTCTTAAAAACGATATGGGGATTGATTAGTTCCCTATACGTCATACTGCATGCAGCCAAGACGAACCTGCTAGTAATAGCTTGAAATGTAGGTACACTAAGAAATAAAGGTACACATTTTGCTACAACAGCAGCACATTTACCAAAATTATTATAGGACACAAGTCTGCACCCCAATTTGGGTCAGATTCTCCCCTATACTTGTGTGTTTAATTTGCACCCCTATAGGGGTGCTGCTATATTGTATCATCTCTGTAGGTGCGCATTTGAACCTTTCTTTCTTAGTTTGTGAGGTTTAAATTTAATTGAAAGCCCTCAGATCCAAATGTAATATGCAAACGTTTCCGAACGTTTCCGGTTGCAGCACCATCTTTCCCTCTAAATAAAAACCTTCAAATCCTCAGCGGTATTATTTGAAATATATCCAAGACGAAGGAATATAACACAGGGGGCTTGATGGGGGTCTGCCGTTCCCTCCACTCAATCATTGTATTTATACCAAAGGTCCTATTTAAGGGTTTCTGAGGATTTAGGACCCGTTTGGGTGGGTGGGCTGGAAGCCGTTTGTGCTGTCGGAATGATAGGGTTTCCATTATGGTCGCACAGCAAAATCC
>JAVCKS010043129.1:0-10839 GCA_032273685.1 Pteraster tesselatus
GAATACAAATGTATAGTCAGTTGTGCTTTCGCCCGCCATGAATTCCCAGGGATATTCTCTAGTTTATACAGAGGGTCCTTTCCCTTTTGTATCGTCTATAATTATATGCACGATATTGCTTGCCACCTTCACACTTGAAAAGTCACGGTGAAATGAAAACAAAACAAAAACAACTCTCCAAAAACAAGAGAGTTAACTGTGGGAAAACATCCCCTCACGACCGTACTTGATTTATATACATAACCAAAATGAAATACTGCGTGTTTATGTATCGTCATGTAAGCGGAACAAACTGCAAGTATCCGCCATATTGTTTTAGGGTACAGTCAAGTGGTCCCATGTTGTCGTCAGATTTGGCGGTAGGCGATTATTGTATTGAAAGGTTTTGCGATCGATCCTGCGATATTGTGTGAATCGAGTACCGGTAAGGACTTCCTTGCACAGTTGTGAGGGGATAGCAACAGATATTTACCCTATGGAGTTATACAATACTGCACGTGTGCGCGCTGCGCTTCCCCTAAAAGTACGTGTCCCTCGGCGACAGTTGGAGAGTATGGGTTTAAATATCATAACTGTTTTTCAATTCAGTTGTTAACTTCAGACCGTTACAAGCACTAAGTAATGTCGCCAGTACTCGATCGCAATGTATACTTCAAACATACTTCAAGTGTTCATGTTAACCATAACGTAATGTGAACAGTTAAAGTTATGGGTTTAGGGTTTATATGTGTTTCTTTTTAAAGTTTTAAGGTATTTTAATTACTGGGAAAATATTCCTTGTATACTTGTCATTGTGTGACAAAATGATTATACATATAGCTGTTGCGGCCGGATTAATTTACATGTTGTATTAATGGCTGTGCTAGCTATTAGGCCGACTGTAACATAATTCATTGGTTTAGTATTGAGACCACTGAAATGAAAATCACAAGTCATCCCCAAAATTAGGACCCACCTAACACGATAATTTCATTTGAGAAAATGACTTGATTTTCATGTTTTTCATTCCTCATACATCGCAACAGCTTAAAAGATGAAGTTGGTACTATACTGGGGCGGCCACGTAGACAACTCACTAAACCGAAACTGCAAACGAACCATAAACCCCTTTTTTGTGTGCTCGCTTTTTGTTGTTTGACTATTGTATAGTTTATGATTTGTAAAGACATAAACTGGAATTTGTCATGCTAGGTCACTAAAGTTGACCGAACATATACAATCAAACCTCGCCGAATAGGAGTGATATACTGCGAAACTCAATAACACACAACGTACACAGTATCCTGTAGGAGACAGTATATTTTATATTTTAATTACATGTATTGTTGGCTTTTATAAAATAAACAAACATATTTAAAAATTGTACATACAAATCGGTTTTTTTACAAAAGTATATTGAACTCTCTCGACTAAAAATATACACATGTCGTGGTTAGATATGCTTGACTATACCGCATAACCAGCTCCCTTGCCTCTCGATCGCGTCGGCCACGTCAAGGATTCGGGTGACATTTAAACAAACATTTCTCCAAATGTTGAAGTGGTCGTCTCAATGGGGTTGTTCGGGGTTTTGTTGTGTTGTGTTTCCTTTGACATATCGTGCAAAACAAAATTCAATTGTGATCTAATATTTAAAAATGTACATTATAACACCAGAGTGTGATTTAGCCACGTATACTGGCAACTTTGATGTCTAAAATTTGAGAATCGAACCAAACTTTCGCCCAATTCTCAACGGCATATTATCGGCAGTGATGAGAACACATAGTAGTGGATGGCTACTGGTATTCAATTAGACCGAAATGTGATCCAGTTCAGGAGCAGATCACAAACGAGGGGCCTGAGAAATATGGTAATCATATTAAGATACATAAAGTACAAACCCCAAAAACAACAACGAGTGTAAAACAGACTGCCACTCGAGTTACCCGCGGGGCTGCGTCCGTGCCCACGGCCCTGCGTCAGCTATGTGCTAGGCTATGTTTTTATCTATATCACTGCAACAACATGCCATTGAAAATTTGTGGGAAATATTGGATGATGTGTTTTACATTCTGTGAATAAACGTTGCTTAAATTTTTGTCATGCGTGTTTTGGACAGGGATTTGTTTTTTTAACTGGGCAAAGTAACAGTGTTATAAATAATGCACGATTTTTATTAAAAAATTAATCGGGAGATGTTCATAATGGTATGACATTGTATACAGTAAATGTATAATACCTACGTAACGATAACTCCTTAATTAAAAAAACAAATGCTGCGCCAGTACATTAAAACAACGCACGATTCATGTGTATAGGTAAAATATTTCAGTTGGTGTTAGCAACAGATTCGCTCCTTCGCTAAGTGGGACTTCAAGCTCCTCATGTGTACCGTGTTACGGCTAAACCGCCGGTATATGATCATGTATCTTGTGTCCGATTTGATTAGGGACGGGAGATTCTCTTTCAGTAATTAATCAGAAATCAGTGAAATAACGATTCTGGGGAGAGAGTGTTTTAGCGGTGTCCATCCGTCTTCCATCCACCGGGGTATACAATAATAAAGTCGGTGTTTTTGTGCACTTCTGTTCGTGTTTGTTATTTAGTGGTTGTCTTTTATTCAACGGCGACAAGCAAAATCTGCTTGTTTTTAATTTAAGTATTTTGAACCAAAAGAATTACAAACTTCGCAATATATTTGATGATGATGATTTCAACCAATTGCTCATACTCTATAATAGATTCATACAGTCAGCATCTATATATAAACGAAGCCGTTCGAGTGCCTTGAATTGCAAAAAGATAAGGAGTGAAAGAGGATTTTTAAATTATTCTGCTGGTTCTTCAGATGCATACAAATCCCTAACGCTACAAGAAAATACATAAAAACACCTGGAGATGGCTACTCATGTAGCTATGGAAACAACTACAGGCCTACTTCAGCCGTAATATCTACGTTATAATTCATTTATACGTTTTTTTTGCAATCTCGTGTAAAACTAGTTGGTTTTGTTTTCAGTGTGAGTTAATTTAATTAAGGACAAGTGTCTGGGAAAATTGACATACAAACCTCACCGAAATTGCCCTACATTGAGACGAGGGCACTGTGGAAGGGCAAATTCACCCGGACGAAGTCACGGTGAATGCATGCCTACTAATGAAATTAAGCAATTTAGCACTCTCGGGTTGCATTCATTCCGTATCATCTCATTCCGAGGGGACTGTTACAGAGGTCAACCCCTCATCACAGAGGTCAACCATCACAGCGGTTTGTATCATGGGCTTATCCAATCTGGTTAGGCTCACCACAAGGCGTACGGTAACACTCGCCAAACTATCACGGATACATAACATACTACATGTACATGTGTCTTATTATACGCCCGCCTCAAATGGCTGGTATGTATCGTGAGAGAAATTGGTTATGTGGCTTTTAATGCCGTGGGAGGAAAACCCCAGAAGGGGGGAAAACAAAAGAGGTCAGGTAGGGTGACTAAAAAACCTAATTCACAAGTCAGCTCCGAGACTCGAACCGGGGTCTTCCAGCGGTGTGTACCGTATGCGAGCAAGGTATACCGCCTAACCCAGCTTTGACTGTGACAGGATAGTGTTCTGTTATTATTGTTAAAACCTTTCGAGAATTCGAAATTATTTCGAATAATATTTCGCTTGGTTATAATAGAATGGTAATCGATCTGCATTTAACAATTCAGCCTCACTCCAGTAATAGCCAAACTTTGAGAACCACAGACTTTGGGAAATAAAAAATTTAACAATCTTAATATCGTTATTTTTTTATTTATTACCGATAAAAAATATATGGTATATATTCATTTTATATATACGATAACTCCTTAGCTTCTACTAGGCCTATATACAATCTAAAACAAAATCATGAAACGTCTTAACAATAATTATAATAGCTTGAAGGTCATTAAGTTACCTACAATAGAATAAGAGTTCATGTTAGTTGCATCCACGTCTTATAATCGTCACCAGGGTTTATCGGAGGATCATACGAAGAATGCCTCTCCCGAGGGGCTGTCTCTCCAAGATTGGTCGTTAGGCTGTCGTAGGTGGCGGATCGCACCCTCAACGCCCTCTCGTAGTTATTGTTGTTCACCACGGACAACGATGCCGGCGAGTTGGCGTTCCCCTGTTGTTGTTGATGCTGCTGCTGCTGCTGCTGAAAGGTGGCTTTGCAATCATCCCAGGCCGATTGGAAGGCTTTCGCAACGAAGGCAACAATCTTCTCCGCTTTCTCCTTGGAGTAGCAGACAAAGACGTGGCACAGTAGGGTGCTGCTGTGCGTGGGCGCCTTGCAGATGAGCGCCACGGCGCGAGGGTGGCGAAGATCCGTGGCGCAGTAGGCGACGGTAGCTATTGGGATAGTTTCATTGAAGAGTCGTTCCTCGTCGTAGATGCAAATACACTGCTTGCTGACGCTCAGGCAACAAGTGCGGAAGAACGCTTTGCTCCTGGACAGGCGAGGAGACTTGGGTGGGCCGGGGAGTTGTGTAGGCGACGAAGATCGCGGTAGCGCTGTAGGGGAGGAGGATCTGGCCGAGGTTGCAGTCATAAGATCCTCCGTGGACGAAGATGCGGAGGATGGTGTGGTAGCTGTAAGTAACTCTGGAGCTAGCTTCTTGACCGCTTGCATGGCTTCACTGACCTGCAACGTGGTCACTCGCGTATGACCCTGATACTTGACGTGAAAGTCTTTGTTTGTAAACTCTTTGGTTCCTTTGGAAGAAGGAGACGATAAACCCGCTCCTCCTACTCCAGTCGAACCGGATCCGTCCCATGACGAGTTCAAATTACTTCCTTGGTTGGTATTAAGTAGAGGAGGTTTAATCCGTCTCCTTAGCATCGACGGCGATTTCTTGATAGATGAGAGGAAGTGTCTCTTGGTCCTCTGGAAGGCTGGGGAGGAGATCTCGGGACATTGGCCTCGAGAAGACGGCTCGAGAGTTAGGGTAACGACCGGCGTGCTGACTGGATGAGTATCGTCTGACATGGTAAAGTTGATAAGCGGTACAACCTGTGCAGGCATTGGAGATGTTCGTTTCTTAAAATCCTTCATCAAACCCTGAGGAAGTTATCAAAAAACAAACTTAAGACTCGTACAGCTGCAGTATACCGGTGTATAGGTGGTGATTCAACTGTGGTTTTAGTGCTTTCAGATGATCTCACGTATAATGAATAGTTCCCTGAACAACGTCAACTTTGCAACTGGTTATGAGGAGAACGAAATCCAGAATTTGAATGTCGAGTCTTTATCCGATCAAGTGTATATTTATACTGATTTCAATAAACTCGTGAACTGAGATGTTATGCCTCGTGACGGGACAACTGTCCTGGGCAAAGATCAGTCTTTATATAGTGCACAGAGTATTTTCCCTCTCCGTCCCTACCCCCGACTGCTACTGTTACCGGTAGCCAGACCTACCTTACGGAGCGGCGGTGACTAACATACGCAATTAATACTCATCGCGGTGGAAATATAGTAGTATTCCAAAGTTCAAAATGCGTTTTGCACGCGGGTATTCAGTCACACACAGGCCACGTAGTGCGCGACCCACCCCGCTTTCGCTGGCCACTATAATAGTCGACGATGTATCAACTCATAAACTGTACTGCGCTTTTACTGAAAACTGCCGTTCTGTGACGTAGTGCGCGAGGCATCATCTTACAATCGGTCATTGATAACACAGTGACTAATATCTCGTTGATATTAGAGCTAAAAATAGCCCACACACCCGGCCCGCCCGCCGTCGTTATATTGTTGAATTGAAAACAAACACATTGTGGGGAGTATGCGGCGCGCGAAGGTTGGAACATAAACGAATCAATGGGTTTGTGTGTAAATTTAATTGGTATCGTGCACCGTCACGGGACAACAATGACGTCACCGTCAAAAAGATCTTGGGCCAACAAGTATAGGAAGAACAGCGGAATAGACTTATCATACATGTACTTATGTTTTTATAATGTTTGTTATGGTTATTTTAGGGTTGTGAAAAAGCCCGTTCAAATCACTTGCCTGTTGTCATAGGTTACCTTGGTAACAGATATATATTCTTTGTTGAAACTGTACAAACTATTGCATTGACGTGAGGCCTTTTTATTGTTTCAATTCTTAGCACGAGAATCCTTCTTTTGAGACAGAAATAAAAACAAACAACAAACGTTCGGACAGACGGATGCGCGGATGTCTTTGTAACGTTATAGTCTTGATAGTAACTTTGTTTCTTTTGGACAATCCATTGGGCGCTGTTTGGTTTGTTTATATCTACGGTAAATTTTACTGGACAACTCTCAACGGGTATGCGCTTTTGAAATTTTTCTTGTCAAAATGTTCACTCAAATTTTCTATTGGTTGGTCGTGCTATAATCTGTTTAACGTTACCAAGCATAGTAAGCTTTCGGCGCCCAATGTAGCGCCCAACGCGACGCGTGGGCCGCCACGGAGCTGAGAGAGAGGGTAGACGAACCTCGTTCAGTATCACTCAAGTTTAAATTACCGTAACATCCTGTTTCAAAATAAAGTATTTTAGATACGTCACCTGTACTGTACAGTTTTACCTCGTAGGTTTGGTTGGATTTTCGCGTCTTGGTGCTTCTGTACACAGCAGTAGACGTATAATAAATAGTACACCTTGGTGCAAGGTGAGAACGCTCATAAAACAGCCGTCGTATACAATGATTCATTCGAAACCATCGCTCATGCTCCAGGCGCGGCACAGACCTCACGCTGGCGATTACGCATTGGTTCCAAACCTGTCCTGATCATTCGGCCCTCGCGAGACGTATATAGTTTTGATAATCCAGTCACGACAGGTGCTACCAAACCACCGGGATTGTGCTTGAAATGCGCATCATAGCAGATTAGTCGTTTTCAAATTATTGTATCGATGTTGCCTACATATTGTACCTTCCTTTTCTGCTAGTTACCACCCCTCCTTTGTCAGGCTAATTGCCCTTTTCTTTCAACGTTTTTCTCCTTTGTAAAAAAAAACCCTTCCAACCTGCTTTTAATAACTCTTTAACTGTTTTCCTTTGTTCTGCTATACTCAGGCTGACCGGTGCTCATTTTTGCTGTTTCGTACTGTGAATTTGTTCGTTGTGTCATTTACTAGCCTTTGAAAAGTTTTTGCTAGGATCGAAACGTCATGCCGCTCTAACATTATTGTTTCGAATTATTAGGAACGGTCCGGTGCCATGTTCATGGTATGATGTTGGGCGTCCGGAAAGCCTTTCGGTTTCTAAGATGTTATTATTATCTCATGACGGCGTTTACCTGTCTGAAGTGATCCGCGCCTCCCCATCATGTCCATAATTCGTTTGCATAATTAGTTTCGTTGTGTGGGTTGTGTGTCTTAGATGACCCTTTGCTGTATGACTCAACCCGTGGCGGAGGATACTCATGACAAGTAAACAATATACGTACATTTTTACATCAAATTTCTAAAACGAATAATTACACTACAGTCTCAAACTTCAATTTCAACAAGTAACTCCGAATGTTTTTTACAACCAGTTTGCAATAAACCACAAAGAAGTCAGTATAATTAAAAACATGCAGAAAACACAGAGGGGCCTTTTACGGGACTCACAAATTTAATTAAATCACTAGTACAGCATATGACTTGTAGCCTTAAATAGAACGGCTTATACACCCGTCGTGCTACTAAATTGAAGTTGCCATTTTGGGCTAAAACGTTCCGTTATAGAAGAGCGGTCAAGCCAGTTTTTGATTTACAGAAATATAGACCACGATGGACACTCCAACTAGAATACAATAGTTGTAATCATCGATCAGTGTTCTTCACTTAGGACAAATTTAGGCCCCGCCATTTACAAGAAGAATTACAGTCCTTATTGTGTCGTATTGTCCATTATTTGAACTCCGGGGTATACTTTCAGGAATCATGACTAATTGTGACATTGATGGACAGTTGTTGTCTCGTAGGGAACAGTCTAAATGCGGTAATTGTAGACTTCCGTTGTATAAATGACGAGCTCTGCAGGTGATTCTACGCTTTGTACTATAATTGGCAACTCGGGAAATTGGGAAGTGATCAGCGTCTACCGGAACAGGTAGGACTATAGAAAACTGTTAATTATTTGTTTACCAAACCCCATACTTTCCTCGCTTTCACTACTCGAGGATCTGGGTTCGAATCCGGGCGCGAACGTGTGAATTGGGTTTTCGGTCCCTTCCCCTATTCGTGGGTTTTACTCGGATGTAGGGGTTTCCTTCCATCATTCAAAACCATAACTCCTTCCTCTCCCGATGCATACCCACTAGTGGTGAGCATAGCCAAGTTGTATCAGCCCATGACACAAACCGTTGTGGTGATACAAAATGTTGTCGACCAGTTTCGATCGAAGCATACAAACAAGAAGAATTAGGGCATCACGTCGTAACTTTTGACCAAACTAAGCAAGGACTTGTACCGTTGTACGTGTGTTCTGATGCTAGTATTTTATGTAGCGCAGGTATAGTTTTTGACGCGAGCCCTCTCGTGATTCTCAAGTTTTATAACCGCAGAAAACGATCGGCTTTTTTCCTTCTCTACTCTTGTGATTCTTCATGAAAACTTTCTCCATCCTCGAGCTCACGTACATTCTACCACGTAGCGGAATGTGGAAGCGAAATTTTCGGGTACAGATCTTAGAACTTTTCTCAAGAATCTTAATCGTTGCATATCGCGATTCTTTATGCTCTACTTTAACCCTTTGTGTACCGACGGAACTTTTGAGTCCCAGTCCAATCAAAGCATACTTAATTTAACTCTTACTTTACTATTGGTAAACAAAGGGTTAACGAATACCAAACTCAGTTGGCGTGTATGACAAGTGGTTGCAGGCCGTTTTTTATACAATATGATTTGACAATCGATCAAGTTCTTGCCAACATTTGGAATGACAAAACGAACACGCCGCCCTCTACTACTACCCCGCGAACTAGTTAAGCGCCCCACTCATACGTGCATGGCGCCATCTATTGATTCCAGTGTCGCGTTGGTCTTTGGTCTTTGCGCCACCAATGAATTAGAGAGCAAAGCATGTTGTGATTCGTTACAAAGTAAAGAGAAATCGATTAATCGGTAGTAATAATTCGATGATAAATTGTGCTTTGGACTTCGGTGGTCCATCGGCGAATCGAATGACGTCCTGAGTATCATACTCCCCCAACGATATGTCCGATATATGCTGGTGTACCCTTTAAGAACTATTTGTGTCGAGTTAGTTTATGGGACTGCTGCACACTGCTTACTTGCTGTGATGACCTAGAGTATAAATTGTGTTAAAATTAGAGCGGCTTGATGTTTCAATCCTAGCAGAATCTTTCCCAAACTATTTGTGTCAACAACATAATACTGTTTCGGACGGAAGGTTATTCCACGGAGGTGCCTCTACCATGATTATTCCAGGGAGGTGCCTACCGTAGTGGTTATTCTTGTGTTTGGACTCGTGAATGTAACCCTAACTATCTCGATGACGCAGCCAGTTGAAACGTGATATTGACTGCTAATGTTTCACGAGAACACAAAACACTGTTCGCATTTCAGTCACGGTCGCCGAAACGTGAACTCTCATCCGGGACTATAACACATAACCGAGCCCAGCGTTGTTTGCGACAATGATCGAGGTCAACACGACTATACTATATTATGCAAATCGCTTACACAATAGCTACAAAAGGCGTACAAATATGTGTATTTGCCAAATAACCTCACAGCGGTCGATAACGGGTACACATACACCGAAGGTTCAATGATGGATGGTTTCATATCATACACACAGTAAAGTGTGGGTGATCATTTTTGTGGTAATCTGTAGTACGACAGACCGCTGGAAAGCCGATTGTCTGTAGTACATGAGTGGATCGAGTATACATAAGGTGACCAAACGGGAGTTACCCGAGCAGTGGTGTCCGGAGACTAGTTTAGGTATACCAGGGGTGAGTGTGTCACTGTTACTTTTCCTCTACGATGCCGTGGCCCGTGGTCCGTTATTAGTCCGGTGAAAGCTAGTACAGTAGTACATGCAGTAGGAATGATATGGATGAGTGGCTAACTTACCTTTTTTTCTGGGTTTTGTTTTATTACAAGGCAGGCACATTGTGCGCGTCAAGAATTATACTGCGTGTGCGATTGGTGTATCGGTGATTATTGTGCTTGGATCAATGATATCGATTTGTTTCGGGGGGGGGGGGTTGGGGGGGGGACAATCCTGGCAATGGAATTCTACACTTGCTGCAGATCGTTTGCATTGATAATGTAGTGCTCCATAATAATATGGTCTCTATACGGTCTGTATGGTTTTCGTGTATTTGTATACGTGTTGAAACATGATTGCTGTGGAAGAAAAATAGGTTTTATTATTATGAACGACTGACTCAGCTTGACAACACAGTTTTTATCTTGTCATATTATTACAGTACTGGCTCTGTTTTAGCACAAAATCTAAAACCTGTCTCGTTAAGCCTGATTTCCATATAATCGTCACAATCGTCCGGATAGAACTCAGTCCTATCCATGCGCCCCGGTCGTCCGTACACTCAGTACGACAGTATAGTGTTTTCATATGTTTTGGGACGATTCGGGCGATTATAATGGAAACCAGGCTTTAGCAGACATTTTGCTGCTCTTCAACTTGAAGCAATTACATTTTTTCATTTTTATTTGGTTTTTGGCGGCATATGGACATGACATTGATACCCCACCGCCATTTTGTGTGCCACAACTGTCCTGTAGTGTTATGTGTAAAGGCCAGCTCACGGCACCTGGCGATCGAACTACAATGGAGCAGTCCGATTAATTTCGGCCACTTCCATTATTTCCACAG
>JAVCKS010043163.1:0-10834 GCA_032273685.1 Pteraster tesselatus
CAGCTGCCTATGATTGGAAATTATGGCAAAAGTTTACTTATATTTGTTTAAAGACAGCAACAGTGGCGACGACAAACATTTTGTGATTGTCGTTCTGAGCCTAGGGCATTTTTGTACAGCAGGACGTCTCGATTCTGACCTTGCTTACAAAATGATAGACTGCTATTACTAGCGATCATTCTGGAGGTCTAAGGGCGGTTTACATGTGATTTATTCATAAAATCTGGGAAACTTTAGAAGGTTTCGATTATTTCCAAGCCAGTAACACAAACAATATTGCATTTGTTCGTTGCCATTGTGCTTTGTGTTTGTGTTTTGTGAGTTTCTTAAATTACAACTGTTGTATGTACCCAACTTGGTTCCAACTTTCCCTGTTCCAACTTTCTTTGTTCCGTTTTGATTGATTAGTCGTGTTGAGGTCGGAAAGCGCGGAAGTAAGTCTGATAGCTTCACAGCAGACGGAAGATGTGACTCATTGACTGAAACATTATTCTCATTTTAGGCATTTATATAGTTACGTGCAAATAACGAACAGCACGTAAAACCCATCAAACGAGATTATTGTAAGTCAGGCGGCTATTGTAAATGCATGGTCACGCTCCTCGATGAATGTTCTCCAAAAGCAGTTTATAAAAGGGGAGTGGGTGTTATATAGGTGGCGGTACTTTCCTCGCATTTACCATTGCGTGTCCGAGGTTCGAACACGCTAAGACATAAAGGTGCAAATTATGATACAATAGCAGCACCCCTATAGGGTACAAATTTAGGGTACCCTACCCTATAATTCGTGTTGCAATTGATGCCAAGATTTTGGTTCCCGCCCAAATTTGTAGGCGTTTCTCAAGTGTCGGGGCTTTCCTCCCCCTCGCAGCTATGCTCTACATGCGTATCTTCTTCTTACTGCGATACAGACCTAATGGGTTGCCAATAAAAACTGTCTCACTACGGTACTTTAACTCGGAGGACACGAATCAATATTATATATCAGGTCAAATATAGTAAGTAAAATTTCAATTATGACCAAATAATTGGCAAAGCTTAGATGCATTTTTCAATCTTCGCCCAATCATTATGCGAATTTGTTACTATTACGCATAAAGCTTCGTAGAAATAACGACAGCGTGCCCACTGGCAATGCGCGATGCGAACAATATTTTACTCATATCTTTTTCAGCAATTGATTCGACTTAAATAGCCCCACAGGGTCCTCGGCTCTACGAGTATACGGTACACCACACTTCAATTATTAACACTACAACTTGACGAATTCAAACAAATTATATTCTATACGAGCTTGTGATCCATTTCCCGGGCTAGCGGTAAACATGTTTCCATGAAAAGTAATTGTATGTTCCTGTAACTCAATCACGGCGTTTGGCGTTCTGATATGAGATCCCTGCTGTGGGTGCAATTCTCAGCTTCGATTACGGATCAACGTCGAAGACACATTGACTTCGTGAACGAACACGTGCTGATATTGCTAAAGGGAAGGGGGTGCTTGCACTTTTGTGCTGCTTTTTATCTGAGGGCGCTTGCGGAAGGCCGGGTACAGAACTCTTTTTTTTTGCTTGAAGGAAACCGCCAAGGTTTGTTGATATTATACGGTGGGAGGACAACCGTATACATGTTTTATCTTTGGTTAACTTGAACTTCACGACCAACCAACACAAGGAAGTAGGTATAAACGAAAATCGACTAGGCTAAGACATTCCTTAACAAATATGTGAAACCAAGATTTACTGGTCATACAAAATATAGCGTCATAATTAAATTACCAGTGTATTCCTGCGCCCTCCTACGGGAGAAATGCGTCAGTCTCCATAGTTGAAGGGGAAAACCCATGGACAAAAGAAACTTCGGGTATATAATATCACAGGGGACTGAGGGGAGTAACACAAAATCACTGTTCTTTTATAGGAACATGTGCGTAGTTGGAGGGAGGGGGTTCAGGTGGACTACTTATCCTGAAGATGGTGCAGAAGCATTTCGATTAATTTTGTAAGCACCCGTAGTAGAACAAAGAATAATGTGGGTATTGCACATGCGTGGTTCCCCAATCAGTTGAAACTCAGAACGGCTGTTACCCACGGCTAGGGGTTGGGCATGGGGTATGGAGCGTATACAGAGAGTTGGCCGCTTGTTGCTTGGGGGGGGGGGGGGGGCAAACAGGTATGCATGGGGCGGGGGTGTTAAGGATATGGAATAATCCGCTGTACCACTGCATTCTGGAGAGACTATTACGTGGGGATGGGACGTCCCCGGGAGAGTGCACGGCCAGAATGTTCGTCAACCCACGGAAATTCTTAATCATATGCCTCGAAATTCTTGAATTTGTTACATTTTTGCAGCAAAATTGATAACTATTATGTCTCAATCAAAGTCTGGCAATTTCCAGTTCCTGATGGCTGCAGCAGCAGCCCCTTGTTCGGTCTGGGTTGTCAAGGCCAACTAACTAATATAGAATGAAATTGTGATCTCCAGCTCCTCCTCCGCAAAAAGATATTGGAATATTGATTCACGTTATTATGTTCACGTTAGAATCTCTTGAATTAATGGAGGAATAAAATAGGGCAGTTTCATAACTCGTGTTATGCTATCCCACGCCGCATGCTTATAACGATCATGAAAGGGTTGCATTACATTTCAGAAAGTTCAATCTGAGCTTAATGTTATCAAAACCCAGTAAGATTGTTTGAATTCCTTACCGGAGCATCTGTATTTTCCGTTGATGTATTTGTAGCTGAGCCCCAGTTTGCAGAGACAGGTGTAGCTGCCGTATGTGTTGTGGCATCGTTTGTCCGGTGTGCATACATTTGGAGTTTCTAAGCACTCGTTTATATCTGCAGGGAAAAGACAAAGGAAAATCTACCAGTTTACCAGGTGTGCTCATCGAAAGGTCTATACCAAAATTTAATTAAAGGACGTACGGTTGGTTTCAAAACGTTTACTGTTAACTTTTGTATAAGAATACATTTGTACAACATTCGTGTGTACGATTACGAATGAATTACGGCGAGGGCGGGGAAGGGGAATAATAGCAATCTTAGCAAGTGATTCTGCCCCTAAAACATTACTGACATCGCCAGTAAAGTCTTTGCTGACAACAGCAAAATCGATGTACTTCCCAGGCGCTCGTTCGCAACGTCTCAGTGATTCGTTGAACTTCACAACAAGTTTCTTAACACAGCAACTTGGAATATTTTTCACCGGAAATATCTGGTTCTACTCGCGATTGTACAAATAGGCTGATTGTCAAGGGGCGGGAGGAGACCCCATATAAGTAATTAGGTCTATGGGAGACCCCATGTTTCAATGTTTATTTGTCTTCTCTCATCGTGGAGGGGGGGGGGGGTATCGCGAACGTCCTGGCGCTGTTGTTTTGACTCGCGCCAACCCGACGTTGTCTTTCATATATTTGTACATGTATACAATGACCCGGACATTATAAAGGCATCTTAAAAATAGTTCACATTTACCCACTTGTTTATGGCTCAAACTTGGCGGCGTAGTATACCGGTAGTCATTATAGTCACGTGACGTATATAAGCCACTTTGATTTATATGGGGCGTCAGATTTGTGTATACCCCACGCTGTGAACGACCTGTATGATGTACCGGTATGCAATTTCGCACATCATGATGTACATGTATGTATGTAATTTTCGCAGATTTCGTTACCTATATATACAGTTGTGCTCAAACGTTACTGAACCCCACAATGAGCCCCACAATGAAATGCACATTATTAAAGCTGTGCTCAAAATATTGTTGTTTTATTGTAAAGCCGTATGAGGAAACATTTATATTTCATGATGTTCTATTACTCTATTATGACAGCTTGTAATTACTGCTGTCTGCCTGCAAATTAAATGAGATATACTGATAAGGGGTCTGTGCAAAAGTACGTGAACCCTTCTCTAGTATTTAGTTTACTCTTCCTTGGCCGCAAATGACTGCAACCAAACCAATTGGAGACCAAATGCTGGCATCTTTCTGGACCACTCCTCATTTCAGAACCTGCGTTGGTCATCCAGATTTGATAGTTTTCGCTTATGGACGGCACACTTTATGTTAGTCCACAGCATCTCGATATAGGACTGAGGTCTTGGCCATTCCAATAGAGTGAATTTCTTTCTTTGGAACCAGGCTCTAGTTGATTTGATTGTGTGCTTCGGATCATTGTCTTGTTGCATGATCCAGCTACGGCCAAGCTTCAAGTCATTCACAGATGAGGGTGATGTTCTCGTCCAGTATGTCATGATAAACTTCCGAGTTCATTATACCAATAATGTGGGCAAGTCTTCCAGTTCCTGAAGCAGCAAACATCCCCACACTAGAATGTATCTACCACCATGTTTCACCGTATAGGCATCAGGTTTTTCTCCTCAAAGACTGCATTTGGGTTTTTCGCCAAACATAGCGTTTTCCGTTGTGACCGAACCGCTCTATTTGAGTTTCATCGGTCCACAACATTTTTTTTTTTCAGTAGTCCAAAGTCTTGTAAAGATGAGCTTTGGCAAACTTCAGTCTTGCATCTTTATGCTGCTTTTCCAGCAGGATTTTTTTTCGGGCCGCCCTCTCATGCAGGCCAGACTGGTTCAGTGTCTTCTAATTTGTGAACATGTACACCAGCCTGATCCAGGTTAATTTAAAGTTCCCTGGATGTGACCCTGGGATTTTTGGAATCCTCTGAGACCAGTTTCGTGTTTGTTCTGTTTTAGATCTTTCTGGAGCGGTCACTCCGAGGCAAGCAGGCTGTTGTTTTCAAGTTTCTCTATTTATAGACAATCTGGCATACTGTTGAAACATTGTATCCCGAACTGCCTCAAAATGGTTTTGTAACCCTCTCCGTGCTCGTTGGCAGCAATAACTCCCTGAGAGCTTCCAAGAGTTGTCTTGACCTTGGCATTTTGATTGTCCCTATAGCAAACAACTTGTTATACCCAGCACTGTACACCGCGATGCATGCATGATCTACAAGGACAACGCAGGGTCAAGAATGGTCAGCAAATACAACACAACTTGAATCAGATGTGTCTAGAATTTTCCCAAGTTGTACATTTCTGCGTTAATTGTAAATTCATTGCAAATTATGAAATGGTTCACATACTTTTGCACAGACCCATTATCAGTATATCTCATTTCATTTGTGGACAGACAGCAGTAATTGCAAGCTGTCATAACATGGGTATGATAACGTCATGAAATATAAATGTTTCATCATACGGCTTTACAATAAAACCACACAATTTTGAACACTGCATTTCATTGTGGGGTTCACTAATTGTTTAGCACTATTGTATTAAGCTCCGTATGAGCAACTGTTCATGATTTGTATGGCGCGTCAGATTCGTGTAAATGCATTACGATGTTACGTGTACGACCTGCATAATTTTATTTTGTTTTTGCAAAACCTAGCCGCTATAATATACATGTATGATGTAAGTATTTTCGCACATAACAGCAGACACCGAATGGACCAATTAGGTCCACTCAACGACTGGAACATCTAAATATCGTATCGTACAAATCTGTACAAACAAATAATTTTCATTTCATAGATTTAGGCCTTAATATATACATGTACATACATATTTACTATATACGTACTAAACCGTTGACATATTATTGGAAACAATCAGTATATACGCTAAGCAAATGTTCCTGCTATAATACTGATAAGCAGGAAAATTGCGCTTAGCATTGAGCAGTGCGGTACTCAATTTAGCACTGTGTAGATACAATGATACTTCCTTTATGGCAAACTAAGGTGACGGGAGAATGATTCGAATAAATTGCGAATACATTTGCATTTAGTCATTTTGTTTAGTCATATAGGCGCACTGGTTTTTCTTTTGGATCCGCAAATTGCATATTCATAATAAATAAAGTGACATAATTATACAAGGAGATTATTGTCACAGAATTATTACGATGGTGTTTCTGCCAAGTCATCTAAGGACGATACCACACATCCGGTTTACCGACATAAAAATTGGTAATAAAGTCGCGCTACAAGTTTTTTTTTATATGTATGACAAATTTCACGGAGGTATAGACGCATCTTCAAGTTGTTTCTTTTTTACCACAATTTAGGAGACACGTTTGAAAGTAAGTAATTGAATATCTGATTGAAAGAAGGGCCCTAAGTCCGAACAAGGTTTTCTGTTTGTTATCAAGTTATGTCCCGTTTCTTCTAATGGTAAAAACATAAACCATGAACGAGGGGTTTACATGGCAATGCAGAGAGGTCATTTTCGGAGCTGGACTTCCAGACATACCATCAGCGTTACATCAATGTGCATCAACGTTACATTAAATAATGACTGTTTACATGATTCTTTGTTACAGATCTAAAATTATTAATATCGTAATCAGAATTATCATCATCCGAGACTATCAGCGTGTTTCTATTAAAAGCCATTATCCGGATAATGGCCGATAACGAATAAATTGTGCCTAATAGAAACTGACCTTCTCCGCTATTATCCGGATAATGGCCGTGAGAGCTGTGACGCGTTCACGGGCAAAATTATCCTTCTTTTAGAAACGTAAGTTATCCGGATAATACGCGTAGATAGAAACTGCCCTTCCCTGGCATTATACGCTATTTTCTTTAACCGGAAAAAATTCAGTATAACTAATAGAAACACACTGATTGTTATCGGATAAGACCAGCTGAGGCACTAAGACTTGTTGTTTCCTTTAAGTATTTTGTAAGTGTTTTATTGTCCTTAAGTTTAGCTGGTTTCACCAGTTTGGCTGGTATCTGTGCTTTAAAGCATTGGGTCTTCGGCAGTGATGGTTGGGCCCTATAGGTTTCAGTAAACCAAACCTTTGGGTGACTAATCCTAATCACTTGACTCATTCTGCTGAAAGTCAGCCATGTTGCATAATGCACAAGAGAGGGCGCTATAACAGTAGGCATACAATAAAGGTCCAAGTCCTGGACTTAGGTCTCTCTTTCATCCAAGCAATAATTATTTGAAGGTGGTGAAAATGTCATTTGAAGGTGGAACTTGGGCCCATCTTTTACACACAATATAGCCAGTATTATTCACAGAAACTTCCTCGTCTTAACTCAGTTTGGTCAAAATGGTGGACTTGTGCCCTTCTTTCAATCAGGTATTCAATTCCAATATTATGTGAAAGCGTCACTTTGCCTTGGGGAAGGGAGGGAAAACCTGCGCTCAGATAAGATTTAGGTGGCAAGCAGGGCGCGCAATCCTCGGCGCCACTAACTTAACCAATACCCTACCACACCCATCACGATCCAAGACTATCCTCAAGCGTAATACGGAGAGGTTCTAACCTTGCATTCGAAATTAGCGTAAGCAGTTAGCCTATTCACACTATACAACCTTTCCTCCGAATTTACTGAGTCCCGAGTTTTCGCAGTTTTGTTCATGTGGGCCTATTGACATTTAGCCGTTTAACACATTTTATGCCATTTGGATATTCTCATTTATTTATTTAATTTAGATTTATATATTCTTAAAACCCGAATAGTGTGATCGCTATCAAACTTCTCGTGATGACTGCCGCGGATGCTCTTTCGCACCCGCACAAAGTATTTATCCTACATTCGCAGGGAGAATCTTCCTGAGTTCTTTTGACGCAATCATGCAAGGACCGGTGAACTGGAGAGTCGGTAATAGTTTGAAGAAGCAGTAGACAAAGAAACAAGTTTCACAGGGCGACGACTTATACTAACCCACACCTGGGATATTTGCAATCCTGCCAAGCCTGTTACAGCCTGTTGCCATCTGGATGACCGAGAGCCAGCAGCTGGATTGTGGTGATTCATTTTCAAATAACCAATTGTCTGACTAAAGCTCCCATTTGAGTGTCACAATTTTCGTTTTGATATTGCATTCTTTACCAAATTCCCCAACTAGGACCCCGGGCAGAACTCCATACATCTAATGCAGGCAATTATACACATTTTCAAGGGGCGGAATTTCCAGAACAAAATTTGCAGACTTCACGTCATGTTGTAGGCATGATACACTCGGTTATAACTTAGACAGGGTGGTAATTATGTCAACTACTTTCGTTTTATACGTTTCGACACAAGCTACGCGTTCTGCAAACAGACAGGTCGGTTCTCCCTGCTGATTCCCGGTGAGTGCAGGCGTGATATTGACTTAACGTCCAGGTATTTATTGCACCTGTCAGCCCGATAATCAGGCCACCGCGGGACTTTTATCAACCGAGCTATTAGTAATACCAACAAAGTCTAATATCGTTTATAAGATTACAGGCCAGATAATATATATATGTAGTTTATAATTCTCGCATATTTCCTGTTTTTGGAAGGCGTACTGATTTTTATTCTCATTTGTTGGTGAAATTTTCCACAAATTATCTAATAGTTCATTAGGCCTATCACTTTAGTAACATTTTTCATGTATTATTTTATTAACGTATAATACAACCAATGGGTATACCAAACACCCAAGGGGCCTCTTCCTTTATCCAGAAAAGCTCGTCAATCCACTGCTCGATTTTACTTGAACTTGGTGGCCAAAAAGACGAGAATTCGTGACCTTTGACTTTTAACCATCAACACCACACTAACAGGTATACACTCAACGGAAGAATTAATTACCCACAAGTCGAGATCTGACAAAGCATTACCATTACATAAAAGTGGTCCCCCCCCCCAGTCGTGTCTGAGGATGTATAGAGCGCCGCCAACCTTCAATGATTCAACAACCAGAGGATTAACTGTCTTGATTACTAGCCCGCCTTGGAATCCAGGACAGGGTCGTGGAATATATCAACCATCATCTAAATGTTGTAAACCTCACGCCAAGTGGCATCTATTATGAGTATACTGTACTTATGAGTTACTTCTAGGTGGTTTGGACCAAAATATTTACCAAGATCTGTCGCACGGGCTGTCTCGAGCTTTATCGTAACTTTCACAGTGGAACTGACCATATAGCAATGACAACCTCTAGTGTCATATTTAATTTGTTGATAAATATTATTGAAACTTGTACTGCTTAAAGAAATATTACATTAAAGGTACACAAGTTTAACCTAAGCCTGTATACTGTTAACATTATTTTATTACTTCCTTCGAAAAACAGGTTAGTAGGCCTAATTGTGCTAGACTATATCTTGTGTTCAGTATTTAAATAATTGTCTTCTAAGCTAACTTACTCAGCACAAAACACTACCACAATGCCCTCCAAAAGTATGAAAACGCCTTCGCAAATCACATTATGTATACCATATGTATAGCTTATTTCCGTTCGAAGTCGGCTGTGTTTTCTCCGCTTGCTTAGCGTACAGGTGTGTTTTGGTCGATGCTAAAAACAGTTACGGTAAACATGCGTGCATGCACCTTGAGACATTACCTACAACGAACTGTTATGCCCGTCCATCCATTCTCAGTCAGGGGTCGCCTGTGCACCGATGGCGCAGTGTTAAATTGTAGTTCACCTGTTCACGCGTTAATTGCCAGCTGATTATTTTTTTTCATCGGTTAAAGTTTGTAGTTCTATGGTGGAAGTTATCATAGAACAAGGTAGACAGCCGTGTATACATACGAGCAAACCCAATTCCAACCCTTTCCCTTTTAATTCTAATCATTAATTTCCTGTATAACGCAATCAGTCAAACCGTAACTACAATTTAGGTGACACACGATTGGTAAAACCTTTAGTTTTTATACCAAAACTTATGTCTCCGTCATACCATTAGATTTCGAATATACCTTTCCATGTGCTTCCTTTTAACAAACAAACCAAAGTTAAACGCTCGTTTGTAATGATCATGGCAACCGAACCATTTGAACCTGTTTGTATATAATGCAATAATAATTAAACACTGATAAATACACGAAGTTGTATCAAAGCTCTGCGTAATGCAGTCATTACAATCTCATCCGTAATACATGCAGTAACACACCCTTTTCACGAGGATAAGTCATGAATAATCCGTACGCAAGGGCATACGGATAAAGGCTTTTGACACAAGGTCCAGACGTAATTTAGGCTAGAGGGAAAGAAATCAAGGGGCGCCCAAAGCCAGGAGGCAATCATAAACTTCAACCCTAGAAGGACCCACGACAAGGAACGAGCCCCCTTCGCCTTATTCTACCCCATGGGTCCACTACTCTTGGTATCGAACAGAGAATAACGCACCGTGTACTCGACCTTATCTTGAGCAGGGCATTTTGACACGAAGAGCAAACACCTGACCGAGGAAAAAATAATGGCTCACAAGGGACTATGTTGCTCGTTAAAATATCTCGGGATGAAATAAATCTTGCCTCTATTTTACGGCAAGAATTATTGGTTAGGCATGGACATTTGACCGGTTAACAACGATCCCGGACCAGAAACTACTTTTTCAGGTCATTTATTTCAGTATTTTAGTTCATGAATCTTTTTAGGAGTTAGCATTGGTGTAATACATTATACATACATGTACCATGGAGGAAGGCCCTCGTGCACGTACCAACACTATAGCGTGACGTCAGTTTGGGCGGTACTCTTCCAGGCTGGATGATCATTGTGTTTTTATTGCGCGGGATATTTGACATATTGCGTGGCATACTGTCCAAATGAGACATATTGGCTTAGCTACTGTTTCAATTTATTTATTTGTTTATTTACGCTTTCTTTATTCAGTGAGTAGCCCTATACAAAAAGACGCGTCGTTGCTTCGGTCTAGCTATGCTGTAATTTCGGCAGTTTAATAATTTATTAAGTCTCTACTTTGCATCGCTGAAATTCGGTTAACCAAAATAATGACTGGGTCATTACTATACCCATTTACAAGTATAGAAAGAACACCGTACAAATATAGGTAACGTTCC
>JAVCKS010043173.1:0-10831 GCA_032273685.1 Pteraster tesselatus
CCTACGGAGCTATTTGGAAGGTCGGAGGCACATCACGTTGCCCAGTCTCCGTCGTATCCTGAGATGTCACTACCAGGAGAGAGATGCCACGGAGCTATACAAACAGCTCACGCAGCTCACCCAAGAACCCAAGGAGTCGGCCCAGGGGTTCCTTCTGAAGGCCCTGGACCTGAGACAGAAGGTTATCTTCGCGAGCCAAGAGGCAGAGTCTGGTCTCTGTTACGACCCAACCCTGGTACGCAGTATGTTTCGGCATGCTATCCTCACTGGGGTAAGGAGTGATGGCATCAAGGCTGAACTTCGCCCACACTTGGATGATCCAGAGCTAACTGACGAAACCCTGTTCGAGAAGCTGAACATCTGCGCTAGTCTGGAGGCCGAAGGCCGGAAGAAGCTCCAACAGACGAAGTCAGTAGTCATCAGCGAGGTGCAGGAGAGGGAGCCCAAAAAACAGCCAAAGCCAGGACTTCTCACACCGCAACTCACCGAGTTTAGGGCCGGAATGGCCGAGATCGCTTCTCTCAAGATTCAGGTGACAGCACTCCAGGAATCTCTACAATCTACTAGAAACGACCATCGCCAAAACCCGTCCCGACCACGACTTCAGCGAGGATGTCCGAAATGCCATGACGAAGGAGTTGGGGATACATGCGACCATTGCTTCAAATGCGGTTCTTCAGACCACTTTTTACGGGGTTGCAAGAAGGGAAGAGTCTCAAACCAGGGAAACGGAGCCGGGTTGCGCCCACGGGACGGGGAGTAACCACGACCACAGAGTCCCTTCCTTCCTTATCTACCAATAGTCAGACTCCACCATCCCCGACAACAACCAGTTCTAATGATGTCTTCATCTGCCATGTAACCCCTAAACAGCATACTAGAATCACTAGCCTAGTGGGACGGAAGTGCACCGTGGACTGCCTTCTGAACAATGTGCCAGCTACTGCACTGTGGGATACAGGTGCGCAAGTGTCCGTCATAAGTTCAGCATGGATTCACCGAAACCTACCAGGCACCACACTTCATCCAATCTCCCAGCTCCTCGATCACAATGAAGGATTAGACCTCAGAGCAGCCAATGGGACATCTATCCCATTTGATGGCTGGATCGAAGTTGAGCTGAAACTGACCTCACCCAAGACATATCCCAAGAAAATCTCATTTCCCGCCTTGGTCACCATGGACTCTCTATCGCTTCCAATAATTGGGTACAACGTTATTGAAGAACTGGTGAAAGGGTCTGGAAAAGAGTACATCAGCGATGTCCTTGGGGAATCTGTGAAAAATCTGGGCCACCATCGAGCAGAAAAGCTAGTTCAGCTCATCCAAACTGATTACTCCGACGATCGATGCAGTGTTGGATCAGGAAGACAAGACGTCGTTATCCAAGCTCATAGCAACGAGGGTATTCGTTGCCGAGTTCATGCCGGCCCATTGGATCGCAAGATGACCGTGCTATTTAATCCTGATGTACAATCGCAGTGGCCCGAGGGTCTGCGAGTAGATGAGTCCGTCATCACGTTGTCCCCGGGGAATTCCTGTCCTGTCACCATTAGAGTTGCCAACACCACTGATCGGAACTTAGTCCTTAAGCGTCGAACTCTGCTCGGGCAACTACAGCTGGTACGATCCGTGACACCAATTTGTCCCACAACCCTAGCTGAGTGGACTGCAGCACCCCAGGCTCCCCAACAGACAAGGGACCCTACCATGTTGAGTGCAGTGGACACTGTCAGTCCTACTTCAGACAAATGGACACCACCTGTGGACCTGAGTCACCTGTCCCCACCCCAGAAGAGGGCCGCGGAGACTCTACTACAGGAGGAGTCAGCAGCATTCGCCAGGGATACAAATGATGTGGGATGCATCAAACATCTGGAAATGGCCATTAAACTACGTGACGAACAACCAGTCCAAAAGACATATACATCCATCCCTCGTCCCCTATACCAGGAAGTACGAACGTACCTGTCGGATCTCATCACCCGCGGTTGGATCACGACGTCCAACTCACCATATTCTTCGCCAGTCGTCTGCGTCCGGAAGAAAGATGGCACTCTGAGACTGTGTGTCGACTACCGGGAGTTAAACAAGAAAACAGTACCGGATCGCCAACCCATCCCGCGTATCAAAGATGTCCTTGATAGTCTTGGTGGGAATTCCTGGTTCTCCACCCTCGATCAAGGAAAAGCATACCATCAAGGATTCGTGGCGGAAGAAAGTCGACATGTCACGGCATTTGTCACGCCCTGGGGATTATATGAGTGGGTACGAATACCATTCGGACTCACTAATGCTCCAGCAGTGTTCCAAAGGTTCATGGAAACCTGCTTGGAAGGGTTGAATGGTGACATCTCAATGACCTACCTAGATGATGTACTAGTCTTTAGTGATACTTTCCAGAACCACCTCCACCACCTACGCAAAGTATTGAGGCGGATACAAGAAAACGGTGTCAAGCTAAAACCCAGGAAGTGCGAGGTGTTTCGAACAGAGGTGCGTTACCTGGGAAGACTAGTGTCGTCAGAGGGATGGATCCCGCCGATGTTACAGCAGTTAAGTCACTCAGCGAGAAAAGACCAGCTACAGTCGGTGAACTTCGGAAGTTGCTTGGTTTGCTAGGCTATTACCGTAGCTACATCCAAGACTTTTCCCGAAAAGCAAAGCCCCTCTATGAGCTCCTCGTAATGACACCCCCACCAGACAATCAGCACCATAAGAAACCAACATCAAAGGGAGCTGAGAGAACCAACGCGGGACAGAAGTCATCGAAGCAGAGAACTTCATGGACAGACGGACATCAATATGTCTTGGAGAAACTACTTGGGACACTTACAGAACCACCAATAATGGCATTTCCTGACCATGACCAACCGTTTGTGGTTCATACTGATGCTTCCAATGATGGTCTTGGTGCTGTCCTGTACCAGCAACTCTATGGCAAGATGCGAGTTATCGCCTATGGCTCTCGTACCTTAACTCCAGCAGAGCGAAACTACCATCTCCATTCTGGGAAACTCGAGTTTCTGGCGTTAAAATGAGCCGTGACTGAGAAGTTTAGGGATTATCTGTACTACGCCCCATCCTTCACCGCGTATACTGATAATACCCCCTTACGTAGGTTCTAACTTCAGCCAGGCTCAATGCTACCGGCCACAGATGGGTCGCGGAATTGGCAGACTTCCGGTTCAGTATCAAGTACCGCCCGGGTCGGAAGAATGCTGATGCTGACACTCTATCTCGTATGCCGCTGGGGTTAGACCACTACATTGGTGAGTGCACAGAAGATGTGTCTCAGGGAGAGCTGTCTACAACAGTCAGTGCAACACTAGCACAGATTGCTGGTAAGACAGCATGGCTGTCTGCAATCTCCGGCCATCCTACACTCCTACCGACACCCGATCCCACACACATCTCACCATCGCTTACCAATACTGACTTACAAAAGGCTCAACATGATGATCCGGATATTTCTAGACTACTCCAGTACTTCAGAAAAGGACGCTGACCCAGTAAACATGATAGAGCTGGTGAGCATGCAGGAACATCATCCCTCATGCACGAATGGAACCACCTGACCCTAGTTGATGGCCTCCTGTATCGAAAAAAGGAGACCGCTCCCAACTAATACTGCCGGCCAAACTGCGACAGATGGTCTACCATGAACTGCATGAAGAAATGGGTCACTTGGGAGCAGCTCGTGTGGTTAGTTTGGCTAGAGATAGGTTTTATTGGCCTCACATGCAGAGAGACATAGAACACCACTGTACTAAGGTGTGTTCTTGTCTCAAGCAACGCAAACCGAACCGCCAACCTCGGGAACCACTTGGAACAATCGTCACTACATCTCCGTTCGAACTTATCTCGATCGACCATGTCCATCTGGAGAAGAGTAAAGGGGGATATGAGTATATCCTCGTGGTCATAGACCACTTTACACGGTTTGCTCAAGCCTACCCTACCCGAGACAAGTCAGCCAGAACTGCCGCTGATAAAATCTTTAATGGTTATCCTGAGGTTTGGATTCCCTCATAGTCTGCACCACGACCAAGGCAGAGAGTTTGAAAACAATCTCTTCGCTCGACTACAGCACCACTCAGGTATCGTAAAGTCCCGAACCACACCCTACCACCCAGCTGGCAATGGACAATGCGAGCGGTTCAACCGGACACTTCTGGGTATGCTGAGGTCCCTGCCGAATGAAGAGAAGGCCAACTGGAAAGACTCAATAAACAAAGTCGTACATGCATAGAACTGTACGAGAAGCGAGTCCACGGGCTATTCTCCCTTCTTCCTCCTGTATGGCAGATCACCACGGCTCCCGTTTGACATGGTGCTAGGTCTACAACCAGATATCGGCCCAACCGCAGATGACCATAACAAATTTGTTAAGAAATGGAAGGAGCAAATGAAGGAGGCCTATGCCATTGCTTCGAGACGCTCATCGAAGGCAGCCGAATGTGGGAAACGGTACTATGACCAGAAGATACATAGCTCAGTGCTACATCCAGGTTAATTTGGAAATTGTGTATTGATTGTAAAATCAGCAATGACCCTGACAGCACTTATACAGCAATAGTAAAGTTGCCTTGCATCTTCTTCAATCCTTGGCTAAAGTCATCTAAATATTCTTCTGTACAGGGTCATCGACCACGCAAACTTTAATGTTCCTTGGGTAGATGCCAGTTTGGTATTTACCGGGGTCCAACAATCGGAACTTTGAACCAGGGAAGGACGTCCGTCTAGCTAGACTAGTCCAGCTGGTGATGCAATGTGGCGCATAGATCGCATTTCCTTTGTTCAGACGATTATGTAATACTTGGAGAATGGGGTAGACCTTAACTAAACTCATGTGCACAGCATTCAGCCCATAGTCCATAAAGTGACGTCAGCGCTCGGCAATGTCGGGGAAAAAAGAGAAGTGAGAATTTCACTCCAGACCAGCGGACAGCTCTAATTGAGCTGGTAAGAGCTGATGAAGATATCGTTGAAGACAAGCGAACGGATGTTAGGGGAAACAAGAGAAAAAGGCAGCATGGGAAAAGGCAGCATGGGAGAAGATAGCACGGGAGAAGATAGCAGGGGAAATGAATGCCTTATTTCCCGAACGTCCACCGTGCACATCGAATGACATGAAAGACCTTCGGAGACGAATGAAGATCAAGGCCAAGGCTGTAGACCGCGATAAAAAGATCGACCTTGGTATAACTGGAGGGGGGACGGCCACTGTAGGGGAAGAAGAGGACGAAATCCTTGCCATTCTGAATATCATACCTAGGGATCTGGAACAACTGCATAATCCTGTGGATGACGATTACCATCAACAAGCGCTGACGATCTGGGAAGGCAAATATTGGTCTTCTGTTTCAATTATGTTTTATAAAAAAACAGGCAAAGGTATATGCAGCAACAATGAAGTGAGATTTACTTATACCAAAATACTATTCAAACGACATCAACTCATCCCTTGAAAAATAAACTACTTTCCGAAATAGGAAATAAATACATTAGGTCCGCTTGGTGGTGTTGGTAAATTCACTTGACAAAAATAACAATGCGAAAAGTGATTAGTTATTATGATAGTTTATTCTGATATTCTATTGGTTTGTTAATAGGCCCACCATTCTCCACAGTCGTCATAAAAATAGAAGATATCCTTCATTATTTTTCAGCTGCACTCCAGCCTCGAAAGCATTCCTGAAAGATGTGGATGGGGAAGTTGAAGATCCCGGAGGTAACTACGATCTTCACGGCAGCTCTGCCGCAACCCCCAGGAAACCACGTTCTAGTAAAAGGTAAGCAATGAACGGACAATGATATATCAGTCAAGTGTATCAGTCAAGTGTAATCACTTAACACTATGGACCTCCAACAACGTCCGCTACAGATAATAATTAGGTTAGCTGCAGCAGCAGGCCAGTCGGAGGTAGAATCATGTTACCACACTCCCGTGGATATTGTCTTTTACTGATTGCACTAGAGTTGCACTAGACACATAAGTTGTCAACCCTGTTGTTATAGTTATTTTAGTAAACAATATTTTTTCCCCCTAAACAAGGACAAAGAATTGACAATGAAGTACAGAACCGCAACACAGATGAGAAGACACAGGACACAGAAGGGAAGGCAAACAAAGCATATAAGAGAACGCGCAATGCCCAGAAGAGAACGCGCAATGCCCAGAAGAGAACACGCAATGCCCAGAAGAGACCACAGAGAGCACAGAAGATACTGCACGAGGAACAGAAGAGACCACTCGAGGCACAGAAGAGACCACTAGAGGCACAGAAGAGACCACTCGAGGCACAGAAGAGACCACACGAGGAACAGAAGAGACCACACGAGGAACAGAAGAGACCACTCGAGGCATAGAAGAGACCATACTAGGAACAGAAGAGACCACTCGAGGCGCAGAAGAGACCACTCGAGGAACAGAAGAGACCACTCGAGGAACAGAAGAGACCACTCGAGGAACAGAAGAGACCACTCGAGGCACAGAAGAGACCACTCGAGGTATAGAAGAGACCACACGAGGCATAGAAGAGACCACACGAGGCACAGAAGAGACCACTCGAGGCACAGAAGAGACCACTCGAGGCACAGAAGAGACCACTCGAGGCACAGAAGAGACCACTCGAGGCACATAAGAGACAACTCGGGTAACAGAAGAGACCACTCGTGGCACAGGAGAGACCACTCGAGGCACAGAAGAGACCACTCGAGGCACAGAAGAAACCACTCGAGGCACATAAGAGACAACTCGGGGAACAGAAGAGACCACTCGAGGCACAGAAGAGACCACTCGAGGCACAGAAGAGACCACTCGAGGCACAGAAGAGACAACTGGGGGAACAGAAGAGACCACACGAGCCATAGCAGAGAACAGCAAAAACAAAAAAGAGAAGACCCAACACACTGATAAGCAAGGTATGGAAATGTATGCAGATTTGTACTTAAAGAAATAAATATTATAATTGATAATAAAATTATTTAATATTATATTTTGTATTAATATTTTAGATACCAACACAATGGCACAGCAGTTTGTGGATTTAGTGTGGCAATTTGAAAGTAATGACAGTCTTGTAGCTACACAACAAACAGTTGAAGAAGGTAAAAAATGTTGATTTCTTATTTGAAGAAAGTATTGTTTTATATTTATTTCTCAGGTGTTCTTGAGGTGTGCCTCTCCATGCTACAAGAAATACAAGAGAATAGCATCATCGATACTGCAGGTAAGGATTCATGTAACGGTACTTATATTTAATTGTCCGTGATAATGATGATACTAAATAATAATAATAACACAAATAAACAGTATTTGTCCTGAACATTCCCAACTCACTTAACACACATGAAACTGGAAATACGTATACCGATACAAGCATTTATGTACAGCTATTGTATTGGAAAACAATTGTTTCCCTGGAAATAAATATAGCTACTATGTGTTTTATCCTTTGCAAAAGGGAAGGCAATATAGAAGAAGAGATAACTTCATCAGAAAAAAATGTCAAATGCGTTGAATATTTTGTTTATTTGCCTTTCTTTGGAATACATTTGGAGAAAATAGCACTTCTGTGCGTGACACGTTTTAGACAACATGCTAGAAGATTGATTAATACATTCATAAAAGCAAGTGTCTCAAATAAAATGGTATATTTTAATTTTAAAAGGTGTTATGTAAAATGTGTATCATTTTTGTAAGAAATTAGTTGCATAGGTATGTTGAAAACGGAAGAGGAAAATGATTATTCTGCACGTTACACTTGGTGTCTTCCGTTAGAAATACTTTTTTGAGGATCGCCGAAAACTTCTCAAAAGTTACATCTCAACCCGATCTTTGACATATACACAAAGGCTAAAAAGAAATCGTAAGTTTTCATCATATCTTTCGAAAAAATGTCGGTGTCAAAATGTAACAATCGATGACATTTTAATTCCACTATTATCCGAGAACCTGAGCCGAGCTTTAGAGTTGGAATTGCGAGTGAGAGATGAAAAAATCGCCAACCTCGAACGCCTGAGTCCATTAACCGCTCTCACGCAACCGGCCTATAATAGTTAAATTCGTTGACTAGAACTCACGTGCTGCCCTATACGAGATTCGGTCTCGATTTAAGGGTCCCGGTATCTTCGTCCATGAAATTCTAACTCAAGATCGCCAACGTGGGTTTCACCAAGCCAGGTCCCATCCCTCCACGGATCGTATATGGACCCAAGACGGGAGGATTGAGGTGAGACAGAAGAACAGCAAGCGGGTTTCGATCAACTCAGCGGATGACCTGCGAAGTCTGTAATCACCACCGGCCTGTACATGTATATCTACTTGTTTTCTTTTATATTACTCGACCTTTTATTTGTATTGTACACAATTATTAGTCTGAGCTATGTGCTGCATGTGTTCATGTTCAATTCATTTGTTCTGCTCATTATGTTTGTAAAAGTACATTCACTTAGTATTATGTTCCTTATCTGCATGTCTGTATACCTGTCTGCTGTGTTGTCCTTGTTTTTCGTGTTTGTTTCAGTACTTGTAGTAGCATGGATCGTTTACCTCCATGGTGGAAGGAAGTCACGTTTTAATATTAATTCAAAAGACTCTCTTAATTCTAATGCCAGCTAAATATCCATGTATCTCGTGCAAATTCCCAGTTAAAGCGAATCAGCATAGAATACTATGTGATATCTGTAATAATTGGATACATCTTCGATGTACTGAGTTATCCACTACTGATTATCTTGTATTATCTAACAGCTATTGCCAATGGTTCTGTCATAACTGCCAAGCTAATTTATTTCCTTTTAATTCTTTAGAAAATGACGAATTCAACAAAGTTACTGTAGACCTTATTTCGAACGAAATGACCAATCCTTAAAATTCATTATCTAGCAATAAAACTATCTTTCCACTTAGTACTGACTTGTCGGATGTCAATATTAATGTCGATTCTGACATCACTCAGCCAATTGCAAATGATTGCAAATATTCAAAGGAAGAAAACTTTGAGCTTATTTTATGCAATTCTACTCCTTCCCCCACTTTAAAACTTATCCATCTTAACATACGTAGTCTCCCAAAACATTTGGAGAAATTACAACTTCTTCTCGCTCAATGAATTTTTTTAAATTGCTCTTACTGAAACATGGCTAAAAGATACATCTCCAGACATATTTTCCTTAACGGGTTATACACTAGTGAACAAAGATAGAAGTTCAAAACCTGGTGGTGGTGTTGCCTTTAATATTCATTCGAAGCTCAATTACGCTGTCAGAGAAGATCTTTGTCATTGTTCTAATTTTATAGAGTCACTTTTTATTGAAATCAAGAACTGCTGCTTTAAAAATGATGTCTTTGGAGTAATCTATAAGCCTCCCCAAGCCTCTTGTGTGGAATTTTTGGCTAAATTTGTAAATCTAGTAATTTGTCTCTCTGCGGAAAATAAGAGATGTATCATAACAGGGGATTTCAACATCAATCTCTTGAATAAACATTCCAATACTACTCAGGAATTCCTTTACACTATTTCTTCTCTGTTCCTCTCATTGACAAACCTACTAGAGGCACAACAAATTCTGCTACTTTAATTGATAACATATTTACCAACATCTTGCCTCCTCCCAAATCTGTTATTCTCATATCTGATATTTCTGATCACTTGCTATTTCTGATCTATTCCTGCTTGCTCTGCTAATACAGTCTCTAGAGATCAATCTTCTATTGTAGTCAATCGTCATTATACCAACAAGTCTCTTGATGAATTTCTCCAAGAACTTAGCAGAACGGATTGCACGTCTGTATATGAGTCTTGTGATCCGAATATTGCTTTCAATAAATTCATTGATAAATTCGATCTTATTCACGATAAAATTATGTCGTCGCATAGTCAAAAGAAAAACTAAGTATACTAAACCTAAATGCCCATGGATCTCGGTCTCACTTCTAAAGTCTATCAAACTTAAAAACAAACTTTACGTTAAATTCATTAAAAACCGCTCTCTGTTTAATCATGTGACATACATGTAGTAGGAATGTTTGAACCAGTGTCTTAGGAAACGCCAAACATATTTTCAATCTGAATTAGAAAAAAAAAGACAATATTAAAAATACTTGGAAAATAATTAATTCTGCACATTCTAATAAAATTCAGTCGATCAGGCTAATGATAAGGTTATTAATGATCCCTTGGAAATGGCTGAAATCTTCAACAGTTACTTTGTTAATGTTGTTCCTAGCTTAGCTAATAGCATACCTCATACTAAATCTGATTTTACTGAGTCTCTTCCTAGCCCTAATCCAAATTCTGTATTTTTGGGCCCAGCTGATAAACTAGAGATAATTTCTATTGTCAAGAAATTAGGTAACAAAAACGCTGCGGCTGTGACTTCGTAAGCTCTTTTCTTATCAAGAAGGTCATCAGTGGTATTGTTAACCCCCTTACATATGTTATAAATGTATCCTTATTATGTGGTATTGTACCTAATGACATCCAAATTGCCAAGGTTATTCCTGCGTTCAAAAAAGGAGATTCCGATTCTGTTTCCAATTACCGTCCAATTTCTCTTCTAACATGTTTCTCAATTTTTTTGGGAAAAAGTTGTGTATGTTGTGTACCTTACCTTTTTTAACAAGCATCACATATTAACAAATAGTCCATTTGGATTCCATGCTAAACATTTAACTATATCATAGATAATATATAAATATTTACGAGAAATTTTACGAGCTTACAAAAGCCCAAAAAAATCACTTTTTTGAAAAGCCCGCGAGAGGCGAAATCAAAAAGGGCGGAGTTACAATGCTGTTCGGAAACGTTCGGATCAGCTCATT
>JAVCKS010043184.1:0-10829 GCA_032273685.1 Pteraster tesselatus
TGACCTCGTTGGTGACCTAGAGGTCAAAAGGTCAATGACCTAGAGGTCAAAAGGTCAAAGTGGTCCAGAAGCCCCCTCGTTTATACTACTTACAGCAAGAACACCTACCGGTATTCAATATTTGTTTTCATTGTTGATTGACAAGTAGACCTAAAAACAAGACTTTAAAGGCCCAGTCCACCCAACTTCAATAATAATGAAGCGGAATTCTCTATGTTTATAAAGGTTAAATCCGTTTTTATTATCTTTTTCGGGGTTAGGGCTGCCGAGTTACGCTGATTACAAAGCGCGACAAAAGAGCCATGGAACATGCCACTGTAGAAGCGCCTTCTATATGCCGTCCTGACGTCACAGCAGGGGCCGGTCGCGCGGTGCGTGTTTACATTAACTTGTTTCGAGGATAGCCTATTTAAGCCATCCCCTGGTGTGACATCACTCGCTGCTCTGGGTAGTGGACAGTTTTGACAAAAAAGGCCCAAACTTTGAACCGCTCGCTTGTGACAGAATGCTAGGCCGATTTCAACGAGGGTTGGTTTAACCGGAAAAGGAATCTTTGCCCGTCATGTTCATAAGATATCTGTTTTCCTGAAAATCAGTGTCCTGGGTTTTTAACAAGACTAAATAAAAAAAAATTTGTAGTATAACTACTCCGACTATAGATCAAGTAAAATAAACCACAATAAATGATAATGATGAGTGGTAACAATATCAACCAACGTAAAATGCTATGCTAGCATTCCAATTTGTCCATGGACAATAAGTATTTCCTCCAAATCTTTTGTGGTTTTGAAATGGCTTTAATCAGTTGCATTCATGTTCACAGCTAAATACATGTACATGTAAATTCATTCGGGGGAAAATTATGTACAAATCAAATGTGCCAACCGGAACTAGGAAAAGTTCCACTACTCATTCTGAGGCGATTTACAATATTTTCCCAGCTACTGTATTTAAATTAAAAAGACACACATAAAATATACATGTAATATATTCTTATGACTTAGGAATTTGATGTTGAAAACGATTTCTGCATTTTAAAAGTGAGTAGTGGTGAATGTCAGCAGCATTATTAATTTGTTTTGTTTACTTTCGTAAGTTTACATTTTTGTTATCGAGTTACAGTACATGTACATCATTGAATAATCAATTTCTTGACAAAGAAAGCAGTTTCATGGTCGAAAATTACATATAATTTTGATAGTTTATCAAAGTATCCGATTTTTAGCTGAAGTCAACTAGGTTACACGAAATGCTAACCACTGTGCATGCACCACCATGACACTACCACTATTTTAAACAGACTACGGGCAATGGAAGCCGTTGGCACCGTAGCTGTCACTCGACTATTCACGCTATGCTCAAAACTATCGATTTCTTTACAATTTCTTTACAAGGAATGAAAGATATCTAACCCTTCAAACACTGTACTGCATGACCAAGAAATAAACTATTCCTTTCTCACAATAAATTAACAAAGAACTGTATAAATATTCTACTCACCACTCACACTGAAAACAAAATGACCAACTTGGAAAGCGTTTTTAGCAGCCAAAAAGTTGGTTTAGGTCAAGGGTCGCACTGTAGCCTTGTTGACATTATTGAAGTCTTAAGATACAATTGATATTAATCTTATCTGAAACTCAATTAATCTTGATTGAGATTGATTTTCTGAAACGAAATTTAACAATTAATTGTAGACTAAGATTGATAGTTTAGATTAATTGTTTAATGTCTTTGTTTTTCTTTTGCAAGTTAGCATGAGTCGTCATGCGCTGCTGCAATATCTCTATCCGGCGAGGGTCCACATTATCCAATTCGGTTAGACGTGGTCCAGCATTGGTAGAGTTAGTAAAGCCTTCTGCTGCAGGATATGCAATTTTGTCCAGCAAAGCACAGTGCATGGTTTGTATGTTTACAACCACTATAACATCTTTTGTCTAGATAATTCTAATGACATTTACAGACAGTGGGCCAAAGGGCCCAATAACCTTCAGAAATAAAGTTTCGTGATCCCATTCTGGCATAAGTCAAAACCCTTCTAAAAATTCATAAAAGTATACATATACATAACACAAAAACATTTTGTTCCCATCCTACCGACCCCTTCGTTCATTATTCGGGGTCATTTAAGGTCAAACTGGGGTTGCGGAGGAGTCAAAATTTAAAACTATTCTAACACTATCGAGAAGTACATGTATATCAAATTACTCGTCTGGTCATAAGGAATACAACAATGTATAGTTTGCAATATCTCCAAACTTTGCTTATATTGGTTTAATAGAGATTTCAATAAATATGTAAATATACCATATTGTCAAAAAAATGCGAGTTTCACTAGGTTTAACTTGTAGACAATTTTATTGTTTAACCCCTCTGGTTTTCCATTAAGCACTCTGCCGACAATAGATCGTTTGCACTAGCGGCCATTGTTGATGTGTATTTCTTTGCTACTCTTTGTTTAGATTCGAGTACACACTTTATACTTCCATTGTTGTATATTAAACATGTTAAATGAGAATACCAACCTTTGGCATTATTTAAATTGACAACAATGGGAAAACAAACCAGGCTATACTCAAGCCTAAACAAAGAGTAACAAAGAAGTACACCTCTAATATGGCCGCCAGTGCAAACGATCTATATTTGCACCTAATCTGCTATCATATTATGTAGAAATATATCATATTATGTAGATATTTATCATAACTGTGCATATTTGTAAGCGTACTTCCTTTGATTCATAACTGTGCCATCCCTAACCAATCTGGATATGAAACGAAATAAAGCTGCATGCAGTTTACTCTAGAGGCCGGTGTGATGTCACTAGTGTTGCTGTGTGAGAGTACTGTGGTTGATTTACAGCAGTGGGTGCTCCATCATTGTAATCCTCAGAATCAGTGGTGTCTGGATATCTGATGAAACCCGACATCTTTCATCACTTAGCAGCATCTCCGTTGACAAATCTTCGACAAACCCCATCTTAGCGCATATTTGGCCTTGCAAACTTCAACTGGGGATACCTTGCTTGCAATCTACGCTTCAGGTTAAATGTCTTGTATGACTTGGCATCCTGATTCTGCTCCATTTTTACAGTCTTCACAAACATGTTGTTTAACTTTGTCAACCTTAGAATTCTCTTTTCGTGGAGTATCTAAGGCTCGATGATTTGTCCGCAGAAGATGTTGAATGACTTGCAGTACGATCTGTCTTTCTCTTGCACATTGGTTTTCTGGTCCTGCTATATTCCCTGTGACACGATGCATGATATCTAACTTCTATAGCGACACAGTCTTTACCGTCAATCTGTCTTAGGATATGTTCATCATTTTCAGCCTTTTCCTGTTCAGCTAGTTGGCCACCATTAACAAGTCACATGACGTAAGGGCCTCTAATACTCTAGTGCCTTTATACTTGGAAATGTACTGGTTTCCCCGGCATATAATGCAGATCGGAGGTAGTACATGAGACGATCGACGTGCCGACTTGATGCCCATGCTACGCGGAGTTCTTTGCGTTACTTCTTTGATTCAGGATCATCACAGGAAACTGAAATTACAAGTGTGAAGAATTCAAAGTTAGTACTTGATGGTTATTCAGAACCATTCACTACAAATCAGCACCATATCATATACCTGTACCTGTACATCCATTGTCAACACTGCATGGATTATCACATGTACCAAGCCCGGGAAGGGACAGTGGTTAGACAAATAAATTTGGTTTATTAAGTTGTTCGAACGAATTAGTAATCCATTAGAACGAATTAGTAATCTGTTCGAACTATTAGTCCGTTCGAATGAATTAGGGTTAGTGTGGGGGTTGGGTTTGGGTTAGGGTTTGGGTTAAAGTTGGGGTTAGGATACTACATGTAAGACTACTCCAACCCTAACACCTACAAAAAAAAACCAACCTAACCGTAATTCATTCCAACTGATTACTTGGAAAGCATTCATTAAACTGAACTAATGTGTTTACCACTGCCCCTTCCCGGGCTTAGTAATTAGATTATTGCACATTGACGAATTAAGCATAATTCTGATAAGACTCACAAGAGTTACAATAAATGTTGTAATTTGGCATGTAATTTAGAACCTTTCAATAACTGGTAAAACAAAAACTATTTTAATTATATTATGTATCTCAACATACACATGTACAGTACCCTACATGTATACATACGTGTACCTCTGAGGGGAAAAATGCTAGAGTAGAGGATCATGCAAAGGGACAAGAAACAATCGATGATGTAAAAAAATAAGGCAATGAACACAACATACATACATATGTGGGCCTACATAATGTTCTACTGCAAGAGGCGCTGTACATTTCTCAGCTTAAAAGATAACAGCGTAGACAGATACATGTATGAGCAACGCTTAAATTTTAGGGCAAGGATGAATCAAGCATTTAGAGGGCATCAAGGCCAAATAATATCTACAAAAGGGGCACATACAAAGGCTGCAATTAGTACTAATTTACCCACATGTATTTATATAAATAAAATAAAAATTAAAAAAAAAATTACCAGGGGTCTACTTGCGGATGGTAAATCCAATCAAACAATTTATTTATGAATATTATCATATTCATAAATAAACTGTGCATTTATGTTAAAAAAATAAGAACTTTAAAAAACTAGTAGCTACAACTACATGTACTACTATGAGCAGTAGTAATACTAGTACTACTACTGGCCTACTTCAGTATATACTTGATGCTCACCTTTGGCTACGTCGCTAGCAGCAGTTCTTCTTTTCAGAGCTCGCTCTCGCTTTGTTCTATCAGTTAATTTCTGATAGCAGGATCGATGAAAGCAGGCATTGGGTGGCTTTGGACAGGCCGTTGTTGTGTCGCGTACTGGGATAATTCATGTTGGAATTTGCGAGGATACCGTGGAAATCTTGAGCGATTTTGGCCTTTTCACCATCATACTTCTTCGGAATAGTTTCTGCCCGGTCCCAAGTTGTTGGGTCCCAGTCGGTCCATCGGAAGGCTCTTCCTCGGATAGTTCTGGTGACGAGTCAGACTCATCCTCAGATCACAAGACCTATATGCTATATGACTTAATTAGCGTGATCCGCCATGTTGATTGTAAATTTGACCCGAGGTCACAAAAAGCTGGCTTCTGATTGGTCCATTTCGCGATTTATAGGTCGTTGTTCGCCGGGTTAAGTTTTCCGTACATTTTACTCATGTTAAGCAATCGACAAGGTGAGTATCCCAGGAACAACATGATTATGACTTTTAAATGACTTTTACTTAATTTAGGGAAAGGTTTTGTTGTCTGCCATTGATAGGATCACGAAACAACATCTTTGATCGACTTGCCCCACGGTCTATTAAATTTAGCCTAGATAATTCCAGTGACGTACGCATTTTGCCCTTTGGACCTTTTTGTCAAGATAATTCCAGTGATGAACATGTATACGCATTCTGTCTAAATAATTCCATTGACGAACACATTTTGCCCAATTCCAGTGACAGTCGCATTTTTTTCACATTCCTCCAGTGACGAAGTCATTGGGCATTCGCATTGACAGGTTCTTTCGCTTCTTTTCACGCCATCCTCTATCGGTTTTTCAGGTAATGCAACGCGTACCTTGTCTGTGTTATGCATTCTGTCTCCATGCACCTTTTGTACGCGACATTTCAAATTTTGTCTAGATAAATCCAGTGATGTAGCCATTCTGTCTAAATACGTAAATTCACCAACATCACGAATAACATTAAACAACCATATGTTTTTCACTTGTTATGACCACACCCTCTCATTACTGATTATTATTTGGGGGAGAGACCTAAGTTAAGGTCAAACTCTCTAGATAAACCGATGTGAAAGGTCAGATTGTCCTGTAAAGACCCTCTTACTACTTTGGAGGTCTTTATATAATCATAATGTTTACACGAAAAGTCTGTAGGGCCTATTCGGCAAAACAAACTTCACACAACAAAGCGAAGCAGAGGTTTAATTCCAAATTCTTACCCAATGAAATGAAACAAGTTTGTAAGTGCCAAAACAAAACAAAATACAGATTTCCTTTCGTTAGTTTTGTTTTGTTGGCCAGAGAAAGAACTTAAATTCAACCTCGACTATTTTTTGTCATTTTGTTTCATTTCGTCTAATACACAAAGTATAGCTTAATCATACCAGTAGAGAGAGAAATTTTGTCTCTCTACTGGTATGATCGAGTCTTTCGTTGTCAATTACCACCATTGATTTTTAAACAATGGCTTTCCAATCCATAGCGACGAGGCTGTGCCATGATACAAATTCGGACTGGGATCAGACTGTGCAAATGTGAGTCGGAAAAAACGAATAGAATTAATAAGTCCCTCCTATCAGTATCAGAGTAATTTTTTCTAAAGGGGCAAAACAGCTGGGCGGCGTTCTGCCTTTGATGCAGGAAGTTGATTACAGTTGAAATTCCCCTTTTGTTACTCATTTGTACGTACGTACGTTCGTACGTAGACATGTGTATGTATGATCACTAAATACTGGCTATGTAGCATTCTCGGCCGGCGAGGGGCATGATTGGCCCTCAGACACTGCCTTACATGTATACGTTAGCCTTGTGATCGCACGATCGAACTCCTATAGGAATACCAAATAAAAAAATAGAACTAGGGAATTTGCGAGCATTTTAAGGCAACTGCGCCAGAACACCCATTCTAAATACAACAAAACTCCAGGATCTGGCTAAATCTACAGCTGTACTTTAAGGGAAAACCCCTGCATGTCAGCTGTACAAGATAGTTAATAAAGGGTCGTACAACTATTAAAGACCAGAAGTTAATAACCTTACCTATCCAGCACTCCAACTTGGCACATGGTGATGTCTTGACTACATCAGGAGGATCCACACCAACATTTAGGCACATCACTAAGGCGACACTTACTGTTTTCATCTGAGAATTGGAACAACAGTTAATACAAAAGTTTTAAAGCCTGACTTGAGTCGATTAGAACATTTGTCATTTTTCAATGTTATTGAAAAGAACTGTGTTTAATGAACAGGTACATTGTGTTGGACGAGCATTTTTATGTAAAAAAGGGAATTTGGCATGGGGCAGTTGGTTTTTATGAAAATGAGCATGTTGTCACAACTCATATAAATCTGATGAATATTGATTTTGAAGTGTTACCATGGAAAATAACCAAAGGGCTTTCATGTCATAGATGCGATCTGCATACGCCTGCTGCATACAGTACATAATGTACATACACATGTACACGTGCGTGGGTATTAAATGTTTTCTCCTGGTAGACATTTTTTCTCATTTTTCAAAAACAACGCCAACGATACATTTATGACCAAGTTTTCAAACACTCAATACAGTCGACTCTTTTATAACGAGCTCGGATATAACGAGGACCTGGTTATAACGAGACAATTTCTTGGTCCTGATCGAACTGTGTATTTGTATATACAAATCGGCAGTTATAACTAGGGGTTTTTAATGACAATACGGTTATAACAAGATGATTTTGCGGTCCGTACGTAAAATGTTTACAGTGAGATTATTGTCTGGAAAACAACCGCGGCAACAAAAGAAATTAATTGAATATTTGTTTATTGTGGTGCGACGACGTTGCGTCCTCGGTTTCCCAGGGGGGCATGAAATCATTAAACAAACTGCTTAGAATTGGTTGTTTTCCTGAACATTACGATCAGTGCGACCACCGCATAATAAACAATAAACGTGCAGCACGTGTGCGTGGCGTGCTAAAAATATTGTTCTCATGCATAGAGGGCGCTGCATTCTGGCTCTCTGTACACTAACAAAATAAAAAATTACATTGAGGGTGCGATTTTCTCAGTAAACTGGTACATGTATTCATCAAATGTACATGTAATCCCACATGATCGCAATGTATTCCTAAACATTTGCTATGTAGATTTACATACAGTCGGTTATAACGCGAAAATACGCTGGTCCCGGCGTTCTCGTTATAGCGGGAGTCGACTGTAGAAGGTCACAAAATATTTCTCGGAAATTAACACAAATTTATATGCAAAATGAGCCTAATTTTCAAGTAACTCAGCAATTTATTATGTACTTGGTCAAGTTTTACTCCAAAAACTGTTACAATGGATGGAATGGGGCTTTAAAAACCAGATTTACGAACGCGTTACATGCAGTTGACTACTAAGGTTGAAAAGGGCAGTCTCGTCTGCTTTCAGAATCACTGGGTACATTACAGCCTGTGTCACCTTTGACCTCTGCAAACGTTCCAATAGTGAAGTTAAAGTGTGTTTAGCAATGGAATTCGGTCAATTTGATGAATTGACCTCAAATGACCTACCTCTGTATGTGACCTCGAACACAAACTATTAGTAAAGATTACCGTTGTGCAACTCCATGTACTTGATGGCTCAAGTTTAGCTGGAATTGGATCTGTAGGACCTAGCCTAGATCAGTTAAAAAAAAAAAATGCGCAGCAAATCTAAAATAAACTACAGAGCAACTCCACCAGGGCCCTTTTCTAAAAACACTCTTGTACCCAGCCTTCACATCACAATGATGATAATTACAAGGGTACCAGACAAGTCATAATACAGTCACTGTAATTAAAGAACTCCAAAACAATAGGCATACCTAAGCCTTATCGAACACATGAAAGGAAGCCATGTGCGAGAAGAAAAGTTACAAGAATGGTTTATTGTTTCTCATTAACAGCAGTGATCTTTAACAGTCATTTATCTAATACATGTATATCCCTTAGTTGTACCTTAGTCTTTTTATTACCATTGGAAAGTATACTCGACAAGGATAGGCACGGATAACAGTCAATGTTGTTTACACTGTACACAAATAGCTGGTTCTCACTAGCCTTATTATTAAAACAATTTGGTAAGGAAAGGATTATATTTTGAAAGATCTGCCATTTCAGGAACCTACTTGCTTTCAAATTGTTGTTATGCCGTATGTTTCGCTGCACAGCTGTGAATTTTTGCAATAACAATGCAATATTACAATGAATTTCTAGACATTTCGTGTAAAGCCGCCATCAGGTTGACCTAAGTTGTGTCGACACAGAACACTCAGCGACTCACTTTTTAGAATCAATCATCAATGGGCCAAGACCAGAAATTTGACAAATTCTAGTTATGTTTGTTGAATTGGCGTATGTCTCTAGTAAATATTTTGAAATGATAGCAATTTCAGAGTGGTAGTCATAAATATCACCCCTACAGCACTTGCTCCGTAAACGCCGACAACAGAAGCTAAATTATATTATTTTGGCATTTCAAATGTAAATACCGCCTTGTAGTTTCATTTTTCAATTACTGAACATGTTGCAGAAATGCCTACTATACTGAATGACAACTAGCAGTAATAATTTTTGTCTTTAATCAATTGCCCTCTTATGCGATTAAGCCTCAAGTTATCCTCCTCACTTTCGAACTGATCTACAGTTTGGACTTTTCTTCTTCTTCTTTTTGCTATTTCATTAGTGCATGTGAGCAGTTTGCACATGTTTGTGCACTTAAGCTGGTCGCAAGATACACACAGGATGGCAACTTGCATGTCGGCAGGCACTTACATTCCATGAGGTCGAGGTGCTGGAGACCCTGTTATCCACCGTATCGCCAGAGTACCCAGTTGTTTATCATTAATCCGAAGATCATAGCATCAGGCACAGATGGTTGGCTCAACAGAGACTGGCGCCAAATTCCCGCTTTGTAGTTAGCTCTTAGCATATGGCAGTGATTCCACTGGACTCTGACTGGATTCCACTTTGCTCTTTTTGGAACAGAACAGCTGGTATCGCAGATCATTGATGTTGGTAGTTGTGGACTTCGCAGACTACATGTACATGCGGCATACAAACATCTCCAACTTCTCAAGTAGGACTGGCCCTAAGGAAACATCCCACTCTCCTCCAAGTCTCTTGAAGGCCTCCTGAAATAATTTCATTCCCTTTCAGGATTTTGAGCGCAGCAAGCTTGCCAAGGCCTGAAAAAAGCACTAACAGAGAATGCAAGCAGACCTACATGTATAAGGGCTCGGCAAACACCTTCACTCAACGATGATGTAAGCTTGCTGACATTGATGTATCTAGTACGGGTTTGTGTCCCAGATTTCTGATAGATGCGACTTAAGATCTTCTCACAAAATCAAAAGTATATGTAGAGCAACAGAACATCCGTGTCTTCAGCAGTGAAAACAAGTACTCGATACCCATCATCTGCCTGACTTGCATGGAGAAGCAGTCATGTGTCGGCCTCTTTCTATGTAGATTTCTGACTCAACTTCACGCCAGTGATCCTTAGTAAACAGATAGCATGCTGATCCACATGTGTACAGTACCTTGTTCTGTAGTTTCTCCCTGGCTGCTTCCACTGCTCGACTTAATCAAAGTCGTCTTGTTGTGAGAATTTGTTAGTAACTTTTCCTCTGCAAAATATTGTGGCCGGGGCAACGTTCCTCCATCAGCACTTTAATTGAGCTCTCTCTATAGATATTAAAAACAACCTCGATCTTCAGGCTGTTAGTACCCTCATATACAGCCAGGCTCAGAGCAGAGTCTGCCAGCTGAGAAAAGGTCTTGCCGTCTCCTTTCACCTCGAGGATGAGGCCCATTCCATGCATGCTGAGGCCCATTCCATGCATGCTGACGCCTATTCCGTGCATGCTGACAGCTGTGGAATAGATTTAGCCGGAGATGCTGCCTTTTCAAGCTCTCTTGCAAGTGTAACTTTCAGCATGCTTCTATTACAATGCCAGGGAAGGGCAGTTTCTATCTTGTGGAGTGTTGTGGCCTAGGGGTCTAGTGCACCGGACTGCAGAGTCTGGGGTACTGGGTTCGAATCCCGGTTGTGACA
>JAVCKS010043228.1:0-10826 GCA_032273685.1 Pteraster tesselatus
CTACACTCAGATTACAAGAATGACGGTACTTACCGACACAAACGATAACCTGGATTATGAGATTATAATCTGTGACAAACGAGACCAGAGACTCCCTTTTTGTCGTTAACTACTGACACTTTTTGTGAGTATTAAACACAGCTTTCCACATCTAGGGTATTGTTATTACAATCAAGCTAAGTAGTATACTAATAGAACTTGTGTACATTCCTGAGTTGCCACAAGATGTAGTATGTGGTAAATATTGCTAGGTAATCGTTTGTTGTTTTACAGGATTCGCATGCGACAAGCCAATGTATGTGTTTGGCATCACACCACGAGTCGCCGAGCAGCTGAAATCGCTGCAGATACACTTCTTTTCAAGCCTACCAGTCGATGCCGGAACGTCTTTGACTTCTGACGTCGTTGTCGAACTAGTTGTGTTGTCCAACACGACGGGTAGCTGTCGTGTTATCGGCACCCAACGCCGCCGGTCCGAGGGGAACGCTTGGCAGGTAGTGGACGTGACCTCCGAACTGTCTTCGATCGTGCAGGCTGCAGAGTCGAAGATAAGCATCGGCGTTTCCTTCAGGACGGAGGGTTTCTCATCCCGCGACACGGCGCGTGATTGGACTACCACGCAGAGAAGTCTCTCGAATCACGCCAGGCCGTTCCTCCTTGCATACTCTCGAGATAACGGGGCTGGCAACCAGGAGAACACTTTGTTTCCGTGGATGCAACAAGATGCACCTAGCCGTACGAGGCGAAGTGTCTCGAGTAACCCGTCCATCATGACCAACGAACTACCCGACAGACTCGCTAAACCAGCAGTCCACGAGGTGACGTTCAAGGAATTCGAAGAGCACGATTCTAAGAAGAGACGAAAGATGAAAAAGCGAACCAGTAAGAAACGTAAGGGCAGATCTAGAAGGAAAGAAACCATGCTGATGAAGGAGGATGTAAAATCTACGGAGGAACCACTCCCATCGTCTGCGCCATCTTCTTCCATCAGGAACGAAGAAAGGATGGATCCGCTCAAAGGAGTCTGCTCCAGGCATTCAATGTTTGTTGACTTTCACACCATTAACTGGGATAAGTTCATCATTACCCCACTAGGTTTCAATGCCTATTACTGCGCGGGAGATTGTTCGTTGCCACATAATAAGGTAACACTAGGTCGATTTACGTCGAAGACTTCAGCCCTCTTTAGAGTCAAGAAGTAAATGTTTGTAAACGTAATAATTGTTATGAACGTAATAATACAGACTTGGCATTTAATATGGAATATATTTGTGTGCGTGCCTAGAACTTTAGAAGCCAGAATACTTAACTGGTGTTTTCTATTCACAATTAAGTGTTTTTTCATGGGTGAGACCGATCAGTCCACTCAGGAAAACATGAAGCAACGAGCTCCAGCCGGACAGTATGGAATCACTTAGGGAGGTGCGTCGAAGATCCTAAGGAGAAATGTCTCAAAAAGTGCCCCTGTACCTCGACCTGAACGTTCCCGACTTACAACAAAATAGGAATGACGGTCAGCTGTGCCAGTTGGTACATAATGACCGTACAGAGTCAGCTAACGTGCTTCGTGCATAGTGGCATTAACTAATGAAGGAAAAATATATTCCATGTTTAATGCCAAGTCTGTACATTGCTGCGAAGTTATTTCTGATTGTAGCTTGATTGAAATTAACATAATCTTTAGCTTACCACAATGATATACTGTATCGTAAAATCACACACATAGTTCTGCATCCGGAACTGGTTTGAACCCATGTACTGTGAACTCGTTGAGCTGACAAATGTGGGGAGACCATCTGGATAAAAAAATTGCAATAGAGCAGGAAAAGTACCGGTATACTCATTAACCCTTTCGCTACCAAATTGTTTTCAGAATAAGGCTAGCGAGAACCGGCTAAAATTAGACATTCTATTCTATTCATAATACAATCACATAATATTGACTGGTATACATGGTATACATCCCTGTCGACTACAGTCGCCAATGGTAGTTAAAGGGTTAATATTGTTAATATTGCTGTTCTTTCACAACAGATGTCTAACCCGTCAAACCATGCGACCATACAGAGTATCTGGGGCGCGATGGGCTCTCAACAGACCAAAATACCGCCCCCATGCTGTACACCAGAACGTCTCTCGTCCATCTCCGTCATATTCATCGATGAGGGCGCCGTCTCCCTTAGAAATTATAAAGATATGGTGGTGGATTCGTGTCGGTGTGGCTAGACGCCCTCAACGTACACACACAGCCAACGGCAGGTAAAGGACAAGGTTACTAAAATAATTCAAATTATTTTGTGTTTGTTTGAAACAAAATTGTAAATACATATTTGAAATTATTTATAAAATACCGCCTAATTACGAAATGCAACAAATAATTTAAAAAGGTCATAGGTCGAAATGCCCACACGGCCCCACAAATTTCTCCGCGACCATTATTTTGCACGGGTCTTGGCATGTGCATATTCCAGTTGAAAAATGACTGAAGAAATTGACGAAATGGAGGAAATAGAGCTGAGTGACTAGTCACGGACGAAGATGATGTTTACCTTGAACATCAAAGTGGATTATGTTCGAACCTGAATACTCGGAGGCAGAACTTGAAGCAAAAAAGGTCAGGCAACGCCAGGAAAAAACAACTGCACACCGAGAGAGAATCCCAGTCCCAACTTGACCAAGCTATGCCTGGTTGGTCAGTCATAAAGACGCGTGCACAATAATGGCCGCGGAGAAATTTGTGGGGGGCGTGTCGTCATTTCGTGGCATTTCGTAATTAGGCGGTATTTATTTTATGTTCAAATATTTGTTCACAATTATGTTTTAAACAAAAACAAATTTTGTATTATTTGAGTAACCTTGTCCTTTAACTACCTTAAACCATAGAGATATATTGAAGGCTAGAGGGCTTACTCCTTAACGAGGCCGGAAGCCCACACGGGGCAAACATGCCATCTTATTTGTACGACAAAACAAAAACAGTGTACGTACGGCCAAAAGTGATCGTTATAAAATTGTTATGAAATTGTTTTAATGTTGATATTTCTTTGATATTGAGCGAATAATTTTGTTATATGCAAAAAAGGTAGCTGTTCGCTTGTACTACCGGTATCGTACGTTTCTGCTGTACAAACAATGTGCGGCGCGTGCACACACTGGCTTCATTTTTGCTCTAGCCAATCTCTGTAAGTTAGCCCTCTATAGCCTTTATTATATCAATGGTTTTAACCCGGTGTGGGCCGTTAACCGCAATGATGTCACTAGCGTCGCCAACATGGATTGTGTCCGCCATTTCGATGGCCCTAAACATAGCAACGTCATCGCTGTGCAGCTAAAATCAATAGCGTATCGTGGTGATATCCGACTATTTCAAAGAATAGTAATATCTGTACTAAGAAATTTCGCTCTCACATTCCGCTACGTGCAAGGGTGTACGTGGGCCCTGGGCTCGAGGACGTTTTCACATTTCTTGCGTCACAAAAAAAGAGACGTAAATGACCGACAATTTCATGCGGTTTGTAAAAATTAACATTGAGACACGGGAGGGCTCGCGTAAAAACGTGTCACAATACCCTACTTTATCATACTGTTAGAGCGACGTGACGTCATTCCAGTCGCTCTGCGTCCAATCCCTGTTCAATTTAAATATACTGTAGCGTCATCGATTTAGTGGCGAAATGAACTGAGAACAACTTGTATATAGATTTCTATGCATATCGGAATTATAGCCTTTTTAAAGCATGGCTGACAAAATACACTCCTGCGAGCCAAAGACCAAAAAAGGCTCCAGGAATACAAGTGTGCTGGAGTCTAGGGGTGAAGACATGAACTATACATACAAATGTAGCCATTGTTCAGGACTGAAAAGTCCAAGATCCAACCAAAATCCAAAGTGGCTGCTATTAAATATAATATTATACGAAATCCTTATCATATAAATTGTTGTAATTTATTAGAGGTCAACGGGGATAACGATCTTTATTATTGGCGTTTTGGAAATTCTTCGGATGACTTTATAAATTGCCACCAAATTAATACAATATGGCCCAGAAACTGCAATACTCCATAAAGCTTTTTTAAAGGCTAAATTAATTTTCTTCAGTATTTACATAACAAGCAGCGTGCAACTGTCTGGGCGCCGCCGTGTGGCCAAGACACACTCATTCCCGGGTTATTGCATCATTACTTAACGCAATATTTACACTACATAGTAAATTATGTGGGCACAACCCAAAGAATGGGACTCAAATGTTGGGTTGCGACTCAAATAATAGGATAACAACCGTTATAAAATCGCAGTTTTCTACGCGCTAAACCAATATCTTTGGTTGAACATTGATTAATTCATCTAATGGTTGAACCGTTGGAAGGTGCATTGGTTTATCAGCGATCGACGTACCCAGGAATTTAAAGGGGCGCCTCGGCTCCCACGGGTACGTCGCTGGGATCTTTACTATGTTAACTTAACTTTGTAGTGGAATGCTGCGTCCGCTGGAACCAGCCCTCCATGCCTATAGAATATTGTCAAGCGTATAGTTATCGTCGTGTGTCAAAAATTGTGGGGAATTAGATGGGGAAGTCTTTTGAATCCCCCGGTTTTACCCATTGTGCACAGAGCTATCCTATTGTGTCCGCCATACTTTGAAAAGGCACATTTTTGAAACAGGTTGATAGGCCTCAACCACTGATCTCAAAATAAAGACTGAGCCAAACATCTATTGTTCTCATTTCGTGAGTGTGTAACGAGCATTATTAGTTCCCCACCGCAGTATAGGCCTTTCAGTTTTTACTCATAACTAATGTTATGATTCGTTTCCAAACTGCTCTTTTGTCACGGAATGATAATCCTGCTATTTTAAATCGAATTATAGCGGTTACGTGTCTTTCGTTGGAGTTCAAATGGAAAAAAATAATTATGGGGAAATTACGCGGCGGATCACGAGGGTTTTTTGTGAAAGACGGTCTTGATATAGCGTGTCCTTGCAATAACACCTTCACAAGAAGACTACTCTAATATTGTAGTACATGTATATCAAGCACGCCCTCTAATACTAAATTATGCCTTCGTAATGACTAACATCTTTGACAAGACTAGGTTGCTTGTGACCTGATGCGTTGCTTTATATTGATTCTACAGCTGGCGTATTTTTATATTAACGTTAATTTGATTTATTACCTACATTATTCGATTTAATTCCGAACGTTTAATTCATTTAATGGCTATTATTAAACCGATTTAATACCTACATAAATCGATTTAATGCCTATACAATCCGATTTAATACCTACAATAAATCGATTTAATGCCTACACTAAATCGATTTAACACCTACATTCAATCGATTTAATGCCTACACTAAATCGATTTAATGCCTACACTAAATCGATTTAATGCCTACATAAATCGATTTAACTTGCCTGCCCTAAGTCGAATAATGTAGTACCGGTACATAATGTGTAATTCTGTCCTCAACGGCCTTCCATAGGCGTAGGCCTAACAACCATTGCATGGTGTGACAAAGTGTTTTCAATGTCAACAATATCTCACGCGAACATATTGCTCAATTACTAGTACTACGTATTCCTTGTACTCATGGACATTGGGACACATTTATTTATTTACACATACAGCGATTTAAAAACACATCTCGCCAATATTGAATGGCATTTTGAATGGTTTTTAATTGGTTGCATAACTAAGTCGGAACGTGGGCGCCCGGTCGTAGGCGGGCAAATTGAACTATTTTAATTAATGGCTTTTCATAAAGACGTGGGCGGGGGCTTTTAATTTTTTATTTTATTTTATACTTGTTTAAGCCATTACAAACAAGCTAAAAACTTTGAGTGGTTTTTGAGTGGCCTTTATAAAATCACCCAAATACATGACACCTGCACTTTAAGACATAAAGGTTAAAATCTGCACCCATATAATAGTAGCACTTAGAGGTGCAAATTTACAACCCGGATTTGTGGCGAATCTACACAATTTAGATGTAGGCTTGTAAATGTGTGTGTCGCGTCTAAATACACACCGTCGACCAAAACGATTGCAACACCTGGGAATTGCCCAGATGTTGTACATGTACTTTGGTATTCAATCTCGTACATACCCTGACTACGTACAGTATTGATCAACAAACTGGCGATTATTTACCATTCTTTGAAAACAGGATTTAGAACTCAACGAGTAAAGTGTATTATGGTTAACGCTGTATGAACTGTTACGATCAACGGCTTTTGCCTTAGAATTGAATAAACGTCCGCTTTTTACACTTTTTTATAAAAAAGAGAGGAAATGATCCGTATTGTGTGGCAGCGCTGGCGGCAAATCTGTACAAGGAAGTCAGGCGCGACAGTTGGTTTATATTGATGTTGCGTCATATCTGTAGTGAAGTATAGATGTTTCGTTGTTGCGACGACCATGTATTGCGAATTAGCGTTTGTATAATTACTGTATTTTACATCGTGCTGTACAGCATTTACTCTAGTAGTTACATGTATGTAGTTAAGTATTATTTTGATTGTTGTGTCTTGCCATGGTGGTACACTAATTATAAATTAAGCTGTCATTTTGTTGAGCTTGAATTAACATTTTGTACGTTTTTCTCTTGCTAAAGGCAACGCTCTCGCCGGGCGCTAAGACACCGAAGTCGAGATAACCCTACTACTACTACTACTTTAACATGATATGGCACTCGAAAACCCAGTCCTTTTTAGGGAATTTTGTGCAAGGATAAAATAGTGTTAAAGAAGCGTTCCTAGTAGTCTTTTGAATTTTACCCAATTGGAACGGCGCCATTCAATTGTGTCCGCCATGGTTTGAAAGGCTAATTGTAGTATAGGCATAACTGCGGTTCTGAACAATATAGTGATACGTCATATCTGTATTTAAAGTACTGTAAAACGCCCTTAGCGCATTCCAATATCGTGATACGTCGCTTTGCATTGAACGGTGTCATTAAACGTAGGCTACGTTATTCCTGTTACATATCATCTCTAACGTTGTATAATGTTCATCCTCTCCCTTAACTTATAAATGGTCCCCATTTAATTTAAAAAAAACCACTTTCGATTGCTTCTACTACTTGTACTTCAACGTATGCTATGTCCTCAAGGGAACTATCTCTAGTGTATATATACGGGCTGAGTGGATTCGAAGTTTTAACGTAATAACCATATTTATGTCAGGGCCGTACACGACACTTTTCGCAGAGGGTGTGCAATAGTCTGTGTTAGTGTAACGGGGGTGGAGGGACAAAGTTTGCAGCGAGCGAACGGTCTGGGCGTTTGGGGGCGCTGTAAGCCCCCTAAGAAAAAATGAAATCGCGCGTGTACTATATAGCCGCTATAGCAGAACTATTATGACTACTATGATCACGCGCAGTTCTGTTTTGCGTGGTGCGTTGTCGGTAATGTTTGATGTGTGTTTGGGTGACACGTCAGACTTTGTCTAGAGCAATTAAAACTTGTTATAGCGGGTGTACTCCGGTAAATAGAGGACTCCGTGCGTGGTATGTAAATGAAACAACCCCTTGAACCTAATAAAAAGCCATGGATTGTGTTTGTCGTGTATACATTATGTTTTTGGATTGTAGGCAAAATTTGATCATCGATGATGTATTCCCCAAAAGTTTAGGGGGGCAGTGTGTTCGCACCTAACTTACCGGTACGTCCTACCGCACTGCATGCCTTGTACCGGTAGTCATCTGTTTTTCTGGGCCTTGGCATACTGGATTGGGTCGGGCCAATTCTCTTCCCCACCGCCTCTGTGTTTACACCTTGACAGTACAATCTGAGGACCAAGAGGCAAGCGCTGTACCGCTCCCAAATAGTTCAAAGTCATATCAGATAAAATGCTAACAATTATTGGATTTGGAACGCAGTCGAACTTTGCTACTACGTATCGCCGGGGACTTTAGGAATCGTGTACGTTATAACGATAGTTTGTTGTAACCAAATCCCAATAAAACATGAAAGGATTAAAACATGAAAGCCACTTATTTTGTCACCTATTGTTGACCTTTGAGATCAATAGGCATATCACCAAAGCACAATCTTGACATATATTTTCCTTTGAGATAACATAGTTTACGATAATTAGACACAAGTTCTGAAACAGCGAAATATGCTTATAATACACTTTGCATGGTTTTGCTTACAAATATTTGTAGGGTAAACCTCCTAATTACTATACTTAAAGTGATATGTCGTGTGTATTATTAGTAAATTCGGTCTTAATAAAAATGAAAACTTGAAAATCTATAATTTAGTGTAATATACGTTTTGTTTTAAACTGCGTGATTTATTAATTTTGGTTCGTTAATATTTAATGTCTAATGGTTTTTCTTTCAAGGAAAAGAAAGCACTGTTGGTGTTACAGCAAACGTTTTGGGAATATTCGTATGCATATAAATTATTGCATATCTGCACATCACTGAATTCAGACTTTGCCCATACATCAAAGGATACTACACAAAACGTATCCCTTTCCGACATCGCTGTTAATTTGTATTTCAAAAGTTCAAAAATATTTGCTAGCTAAGAAACACTACCACCCCCCCCCCCCCCCACAGAAACACAAGGCGCCCAAGGACTCTGGTACTTGTAGTGAATCTAATTCTCTGAACAGGGGTAAGAATTGAATCCTTGGTAAAGAGGATGAGAATTGAACCACTTTAGCAAACTTCGCTTTAACACTCAGGACTTGTAGCTAACCACATAATAATAAGAACTTTTACTTTTTAAAATTGCATCGGACAAATCGTAACAATACCCTAGTATTGTTACGATTTGTCTTATGCGATTTTAAAACCATTAAATTAAAAAGTTAAAGTTTTTATTATTATGTGGTTATTCATCTGAAAAAATCACTAATTTGTATTGGTTTATTTGCAGTATTTATGATTATTAACACCCAAAATGCTAGAATCATTGTTGTATTATATAAATTGGAATCATTGATATATTAAAATAAAGAATGTTGCCATATTATGAGTTATTCTCGTAATTTTACGGTAATAATGAAAGTGAAAGGGCGCCACCTATAACATAGCTTTTGTATGTCAGATAAACTGCTGGAGAAAAGGTTGTTCTGCGTATGCTGTTTACGCGTTATGGCTATGGATGGAATTGAACGGGACGATAGACTGGTTCCCGGTCCCACTGCTACCGGCTCTTTTTATTATTTTACCTGGCGCTGGTAAGAAAACAACCCTACAAAGTATTTTTTTCCCCGAACAACTATGCATGCTAAAACCAGACACCAAATTTGTATACGTTTAAATAGGTACGTCCTACGATATTAGACCATTTTCAGAAAAACATTTTTCAGCACGGCACATCCTCTTTAAAATTAAAATGTTGTAATGTAATGTTCGCTTAGTTTATTTACTATTTTACAGGCTTGTCAAATGCTGGCTTGTGCTACACCTGTGGTATGCAGGGACATTGGTCACGGGATTGCCCGGTCGTCTCAAGAAGCCAGTAGCACAGGTTCGGGCGCTGTCATTATGTAATAAAACGCACACAGGGCACAATTGTGTAGAGTTCTACATGACGAGAATTATAGACGCAATTCTGTTCGCCCTTCACGCTTTCCTTCCGAAAATTAGCGCTTCTCAGGTCAAGGTTTATACTGACAATCAAAGTGCCGTACGGATCATTGAAACAGGTAGTATGAAAGACGCTTTACAGGCAGTGGCAATTAATATTGTTCGTTGTTGCTTGCAGCATAAAATTAGATTGCAAGTCGAATGGATACCTCGAACCGAAAATGAACAAGCAGATTACATAAGCAAATATACTGACGTAGAAGATTGGGGTTTGACTGATTGTTTTTTCACTATGCTGAATGAATCTTAGGGTCCATTTACTGTAGATTGCTTTGCTTGTTTTTACAATGCTAAGTTGCCTAGGTATTTTCCGAGATTTTTGAATCCGGGTTCCGCAGGTGTTGACGCTTTCGCCCAAAATTGGGCCAATGAGAATGTGTTGTTGGTTCCTCCCGTAGCTATGATTCCTATGTTATTAATCATACTTATTGTGTCGTGCCAGAGGCATGTTAGTGTTTTTCGTGGTGGCCCTCTAGCGTTTTTTGGCCGATTCTCTGGGGTCCTTTCAAAAACCTAATACTAGATTGTACTTTTATTTCAGGTTCCGTTGGTCTATGTCAGGGCAGAAACAAGTTTTCTCTGTTAGGCTCAGAGAAAATTCAAGGTTTCGTTGCTGCTGTAAAATTTGATTGTAATTAGATAATAAATATAATCATTTCTCTCGTTTTCTGTGTCAATGCAGATCATTCGTTCTCAACAATATTAGAGACAATTTCCTCGTGAATTCGAAAAATATCAAGGACACGATGAGGTCGCCATTATAAAAGCATCACATATTAATGCTCTTCCAGGCCTGTACGTAAAATTACCATGTGCATACTATTAATACATTGACTGGATCTTTCTGTAATTTGTTATTGAGTCCGACCAGGTTAGAGTCCTGGAAGCCCTCGACGGGCATTGTGTTGAATCAGGTTAGAGTCCTGGAAACCCTCGACGGGCATTGTGTTGGACCAGGTTAGAGTCCTGGAAGCCATCGGCGGGCATTGTGTTAAATCAGGTTAGAGTCCTGGAAGCCCTCGACGGGCATTGTGCTGAATCAGGTTAGAGTCCTGGAAGCCCTCGACGGGCATTGTGTTGAATCAGGTTAGAGTCCTGGAAGCCTTCGACGGGCATTGTGTTGAGTCAGGTTACAGTCCTTGAAGCCATCGACGGGCATTGTGTTGAATCAGGTTAGAGTCCTGGAAGCCTTCGACGGGCATTGTGTTGAATCAGGTT
>JAVCKS010043250.1:12221-26192 GCA_032273685.1 Pteraster tesselatus
CCGGTCCATGCGTTCATGGTACATACGATCAGGGTCCGTTCGTTCGTAGCGTTCATCGTCGGGCCTTCGATCGTCGGACCTTCGATCGTTGGACCTTCGATCGTCGGACCTTCGATCGTCGGAGCTTCGATCGTCGGGCCTTTGTTCGTCAGGCCTTTGTTCGTCAGGCCTTTGTTCGTCGGGCCTTCGTTCGTCGGGCTTTCGATCGTCGGGCCTTCGAGCATCGGGTTCACGAGCAATGGGTTCACAAGCTTCGGCTTCACGAGCTGCGGGGCGGCGATCGTCGGGGCGGCGATCGTCCGGTCTGCGATCCTCGGGTCTGCGATCGTCCGGTCTGCGATCGTCCGGTCTGCGATCGTCCGGTCTGCGATCGTCCGACCTGCGATCCTCGGGTAGGCGATCTTCGGGTAGGCGATTCTCGGGTCTGCGATCGTCCGGTCTGCGATCCTCGGGTAGGCGATCCTCGGGTCTGCGATCGTCTGGTCTGCGATCTTCGGGTCTACGATCCTCGGGTCGGCGATCGTCCAGTCTGCGATCGTCCAGTCTGCGATCGTCCAGTCTGCGATCATCAGGACTGCGATGTTCAGCTCTGCGGTCATCGTGAGTGCTAGAGTCATGCTTGCTAACTTTGGGCCTCCAATTGCGTAGTCTGTCGTCATCAGGCACACAATCATCAATCCTAATTTTTTCACTCCTGCATTCGTTAGACATCCGATGACTGCGATCCTCCAGCTTGATATCATTCAGCTTTTGATCGCCTACTTTGGGGTCAACGGGCTTGTGATCATTAGGCCTGGGTTCATCAGGCCTGGGCTCATCAGGCCTGGGCTCATCAGACCCGGGTTCATCAATTCTGCTATCTTTTGTCTTTCGAGCTTTATCTTTTAACTCACTGAAACAAAGTGATAAAGAAAATTATCTTGGCACAAATTGCGAATTTAACTGTCAGATTAGATGCTAATTGAAGATTTTTTAAATGCTATAAAATACACGGGGCATAGGAACAGGAGTTTTTCAAATCAGAATTTTTAAAACAAAGAATTTTATTAAGAATGCATTTGAAAACTGATGCACTCTTGTGTGCCTAGATCTGCCACCTATTTTACAACTTTATTACTTATAGTATGCAATAGCATTTGGTAAGGGAATCCCAAATTTGACTTACACCATAGGAACGTTGTCATCCATGCGCAATCTCTTGCTTGGTGCTTCAGACTTTGATGTTGAACGCCTCTTCTCGGATTTTCCCGGAGGTTGCATTTCATTGTCATCCTTGGTGCCATGTCGTGGTTTCACTCTGTCATCTGCCATTTTTCGATCAGATTCAGGTTTTTTCTCGTCCTTGGTTTCTTTGACAGGGCGTGGCATGTCTCGGCCAAATTCGTCCACCTTGCGAGATCGGCGCGATGCTGAATGATAGCCTCGTGGAGATCTTGACCTAGATCGAGATCTGTTTGGTTTCCACCTATTACCTAATTGAGACGTTTCCCTACTGGAACTTCTCTCTTTAAGTCTATCTCGTCCATCTCTGTTTGTCCAGCTTTCCCGTTTATCAGTTTGCTTCTTTAAACCTTTACCTGTCGTCCCATGCTCCAATTCGCACGAATCTTTTTCTCGGCCTGCACTGTCGTCACTTGATCGACGGGATTTCATAGGTTTAATTACATTAGATGCTTTTGATTTCTCCTGACTGAGAGGAGGCATACCAATCTTAGTTTTTGTATCAGTCATATTGTTTGTGTCATCTTGTGACTTTGCTGTCGTTTTATCCGTTGCCTTTTCATCGCGATTACTTATTAAATCAGTTTCAGATGTAGAGTCCCGACACAGATCGATAACATCCTCATGTCTAGCAATGTTAGTCGTTGACAGGATCTCATTCGGTGGCGCAACGATTGCACATTTGAGCCTCGGAGCTGGAGTTGACTGAGTGTTAGTCAACAGTGTCGGTGGTGTGGAAGTGGATTTAACTGATGGTTTTGGTTGACTCTGAACAGGAGGAACGGTAGCTACAATAGGCACTGTCTCGGTTTTAGGATCAGGTTGATCCTTGTCACCTCTTTGAAGCCTTACATCACGTCTTGCTAATCTGGGATCGCGTATCACACGAGGATCACGGTTAGCTGATGCAGGTACCTGATATCAAAGAGCAGTGTGAGAAACATCTGTACGGTTTATTGAACAGAGAGTATATAGTTGAGATCAGGTGACAGAAGGAATTAATTAATTATTTTCTAACAAATTCACTATATATAAATCCAAAAGAACTGACAGATTTGTATGTGTGTGGTTGATATTCATACAAGTGCAGAATTATTTAAAATCCATGAAATAAACTGGTACCTAAATATAAACAAATCTTTCACTAGTCAGACTGAAAAATAGCGTGCAAACTTTACCCTCCTTTCATGGTGATAAAGTGACATACTTTCAATGGACTTGAAAACCAACCTGCTTGATTAGCGGTACTTGAGGCATGGGTAAAACAGGCTGCATAGGAGGCTGACCCAGTCCTTGCATCGGCATGTTAGAAAAAGCTGGGAGTATTGGTGGGAAACCACTCTGTTGCTGTGGATGCCTCATGACCAGAGATGCACCAGGCATTGTGGGAGGGCCACCAGGCATTGCTAGAGGGCCACCAGGCATTGCTAGAGGCCCACCAGGCATTGGGGGAGGCCCGCCAGGCATCACAGGACCACCAGACCAGACAGGTGGTTGAGGGGGAGCAGGTAGTGGGGGAGTCCATGCTACTGCCTGCTGCTGCTGCTGCTTTGCTGCTTGGTGTTGCAGTACTTGCTTCTGCAGGCGTAGCTGTTCATTCTTCTGTTTCAGCTCAACGGCCTATCATTAGTAAACAAAATAACTTAATTTCAGTCACAGAGCAGTACTTTGCTGCGAACCCATTGCCAAGACCATAAAGCTTGGATGCAGCATTTTATGAAACAACAGAGTAACTCATTATTTTGCATACATAAACAAATTATTGTTTTGGATCATGGAACCTTGATCTTTGAGACAAAGAATACCTACATGTTAGCTAATTGTCATGAATCTAAGTAAAATTCCCATATATAAAATGGAAAATTCTGTGTGTTTTTTTGTGTGTGCCCTATAGACACCCAAACAGCTGAAACTTGGAGAGGGGGGACGGACTCAGATGGACCTCGGAAGAGACCTCAAAGAAATTTTTGTGACTAGGGGATGAAAGAAAGGGTGGGGGGGGGGAGTGTGGGAAGTGAGGAAGTGGTTGAGGAATGGGGTTTGGGAGGGGTGGGAGTAGAGGAGGGGATGTATGATAGGGTACCCTTAACGTTAACCTTAACCGTAACCCCCTCCCACCTCACAAACAGGGTCAAATAGTGTCTCTGGCCTATTTACTCGATCTGGGCAACGCTGGGCAAGTTTCATAAATTAAACTACATAATCAATTAACTTCAACTAGATAACTGTCCAGAAAACATGTAAACGGAGTTTAGATGTTTAGTAGTACCGTAGTTACCGTAATGAACCGCTGATCATGCACACTTACCTGCTCTTCAAGTTTACTCTGGGTTTGCTGCAACTCAAACTCAAGCCGTTTTTGCTGCAGCTGTAGTAGTTGCTCCTGTTTCTTGATGAGCTGTTGTCTCATCTCCATCTCCTGTCTCTCACTCTCTTTCTTCTTGAGTTCCATCTCCTGTTCAGCTGTTAGAGGGACAGCAGCAGGTGGTGCTACCGGGATGCTTGCTTGTGATGTGCTTACAGGAGTCTACGTACAAAATAACAAAAATGTGTCATTAGGACCGACAAAAATGCAAGGATTCTGACATTGAAGCAAAAAGTATCTACAATTTGACTTACCAGTTATCACTTTGTATGACAGCACTACACCAGCCGCGATCCAAATTTTGCGGGTTGGGGTATTTTGAGCCATCTAAAGCAGGCCCGTGCTGGAGTAAATAGGCCCCCATTAACAACTATAATCCACAATAAGCCCAGCTAGCGTTGTAAATGCACTGACTCTCCCAAACTAAGCTCTCCTTTGGGTCCTCCGAGCTTGTTCGTGCCAACAATGGTACCACTGAACATTTCTCTTCTTAACACTAGCAGATAGCTATATCTGCAAAGGGGGTACCTTTTTGGCTCTTACTCAACCAGTACCCTGCCCTGAAATGGGGGGCGTGGTTCAGTATATGCTGTCCGCAACAGTCGGCCTATTATTCCTAATGATATTCACTGTTGGTTTTACCTGAAGTGCATAAAATGCAAATTTATACATTGAGTTTTAACCACTTTAGGTTTAATAGCACTATCAGGCAATGTAACTACAGTTTATACTAAAAAAGAGGGAAGAGCGAGCGGAGCAAGACTTTGCACATGATCAGCCTGAAAAATAGAATACCTGCAATACATGATACATTTTATGAGACATGGAAAGTCTACCACATCGTGTTTTCACATCAGTATTCTAAACATTACTTCAAAGAATATATCAAGAATATAATTTAGATATACCTTTTTTATGAATTTTGGATTGACATGAATAGCGGCAGGCTGACTGGTCGTCGGATCCGCAATTACAGGCCATGCTGGATCTAGTAATTTGACTTTCAGATCCAATGCATAGAGCTTCTTGGGGGAGAAGAAATTACTCCACGTCATCCGTAGTTTGAATAAAGACTGCCGAGTTTTTTCATCGACCTATTGTGATTCACATAGGGGTCAATTTCATTTTTATATAAAGATGATTTATTTTAATGTGAACAGTAGTTATAATTGTAAAGCAAATAGGCAGCTTCTATTCACTACAAAGGTAAACTAGATGGTTTGTTATCCATTCATGAATTATAAATCATATAGACAAAAGCTGAATACACACAGAACATGTACTGCAGACACCTGTCAACTCTTCCGAGATTGTCGGGAGCCCCCCCGAAAGCCCATCCTACGACCTCCCACTTGGCCCCCTATTCCTCCAGATTCTTACATTGACCTTTCCCTCCCAAACAGGCCTCCGCCTGGCCATTACAGTTACAATGACACAATATTTTGCTCTCTGGTTGATCTGTTGGTGTGTGCTAAAAACAAGCCCACTGGGTTCCTTGTGTTGTTTCCTCATGTTTCCAATCTTACTTTGCAAGGTTATTGCTTGCATGCATGGACAACTTTGCTAATGCTTATCGAATACAAAATGGCAGACATGTTTCTGGAAAAGGAGCCATAACATACAACATATTAGGTCTCTGCAAATCCCTAACATTTTCTGAATAAGGGGGGGAATTCCCATTCTCGTACTGCTCGTCCTCCTGCGGTGCGAACAGCATCTGCAGAGCTGGGGCAGCCTTCGGCTGTCATTCTCCAAGTTGTTTCAAAAACTTGACAGGTATGGTACTCTACACGGTTAATTATCTTAATATTGCATGTACCTAGAAATATTGCTCAAGTATAACCCTAGAGTCATAAACATTCGAAATGGGAAAAAGCAGAGAATTTTCTGCCGTTTATAAATATTTATAAATTTTAATGGCTCCGCACACAAAATTATCATATCAATTAATCTGCGATCAAAACAGGAACGCAGCAGACACCACTGCATACTACAGTGCATATTTTGTTCATGTTCAAGGTCTAAAGAAAAGCCTACATGCTATAATAAAGCATTATTTTATACTTACAAAGATTTCTAATTAAATTAGTTTTCCCCCTTTATTGCTATTTACTTTTCTTATACCCATTCTCAATTTTACTCCTTACTCTATTGCACTGTGTTTGAAGTTCACTGTGAACAATACCAGGGGGGCAAGTACTTTTATCTAACCTTCTCAAAAACTCCACAGAAAGTCTGAACAATATTAGGAGTAAATGCTTCCAGATAACTGCCTTTCATATTCTTGATGATGGAATCCACAAGGTAGAGGACTGGGAGTTTTTCAGATGGTTTAGCCTGCAAAAATTAGGAATACATAAGTTTCAATTGCAATACACACATTACAACAACAAGATCAAAAAAGTTCTGAAAAGATTATTAACCCATAACTGCCAACTGATTAAAATCCTTAACACAAGTCCGTTTTGGGGTTCCATTTCCTGATTTCTGTTTAAGGTATACTGAAATAGGAAATTTATGTTTGGCTTTTTGAATGAATCTGTGTTTACATACACACTAAGTTGGTGTTATTTTCTTGTAAGATTTCTAAGCGGACATTGGCTTGTTTTTGTGAGTGCTTTGCATTCCCTCTTTCACGCCTCCCAAAAATCGTTGGGGTGTTTCATGAATTCTTGCGACGACAAAGAAGTGAATTGTGTTTAAGTGATGCGATTTATAGATGAAGGCGAGGAAGAGGGGAATGCAAGGCAATAAAAAATCAAGCAAATATCCACTTACAAATCTTTTGACCAGAAAATAACAAATCTTTAATGTTATGTTCGCACTTTAAAAGTCATAATTTAATTGACCTTTGATCAGGTCATAATCAAATCCACCATTGTTACTGGTGTAAACAGAGTACATTCGCTATCGCATATAAATAAATTAATAATAAATTAAATGATGACTTTTCAATAGATGTATTACAAAACTCAAATATTGTACATTAAACATGCACAAATTGCGACTACCACAATTCTCTAACATTGACTACCGGTAAGCATTCCTATCTGATCAAACAGAAGGTCTAGAACTAGCAATACTATTTCATCTTGTTAAAAACTTGTTTGAAACAAAATCGTATAAAATCAGATTGGCAGAGGCGATATTTTACAACCAAGATAATTGGAGGTGTGTAAAGTAATTTCTGCTGTGCATATTTTATTAGATAGCAACTACCATATGTGTATTAAAAAAAACTTTTTTATTAAAGACTAAAATATTTCTGGGCAACTTCCTTCACAACATTCAGCTAGCTTAGTGCAAAAAAAAAAGAAAAAAGAAAAGAAAAGAGGATTTGCCATGAAGCATGTCTAAGTATCTCTTCAACTGTAATAAGAATTTGGTAAGGCCAACTTAACACTCATGACCAACTTTATACAGTGTGTGAAATACTTACACAGTGCTAGCACAAATCTTACTTTACTGCTGTCATTTATTACTGCAGACCTTGGACAGTCCTGGCCCTGTGACAGTGACAGTACTGCAACAGTTGTAGGACTGTGACAGGATTTCTGGTCATCAACGCATCCAGGCTCTATGATAATATATGCATCCGAATGCGACAACTCCTGGTTCAATGTACGTGTAAATAATTCTGGTATTTCCCTAAAAATGATGTCTTGCTCACAGCCACGGGGTATGCACGAATCCTCTGCTGTTGACGATTGAACCCAGCAAAGCATTTATGGCTGCCCATTTTCCTTAGCAGGATACGTGTTAAGGACACAAGTGTATGGTTGAAGTTTGAACCCTGTATCTTACATTATTCAAAAGGTTTGATCACCTAGGGGCAGGACCAATGACCGAAGGGGGTAGCCTGGGTAACTGCCTCGGGGTACAGTTAACTATTGAGCTCCACTGTATCGGGGAGATAGGCCCCGCTTCGCTCTGGAGCTAAGGGTGCCTCTCGATGGCCCTGACACCACACAATCTCTCATAAACAACGTGCAGGTTTTTGTTTTCTTTTCAATATAAATATCGCATTTTTACTAGCAAAAAGCCATAACAAAATACAAAATTCAAACGAGGGCTAAAGTAAATGAAATTTGGCTTTAGAACTTTTCTACCCAACAACAACTTAGCCCTGGTTTAAATTCATAAACAAAAATTCCAATTACATCATTTTCGAAACTGTAGTACACGTATTTCATTCTATTATTGATTGAGGTTGACTTTCGATGCATGGTATAAGTGCCTAAGTACATACAGAAAATCACATACAGAAAAACAAAGCACGAAAACGTTTTGACAGGTGCATGTACATATGTATACATGTAGACAAATGTGATTTAAAAAAAAAGATTGTTTTCAAAGATATTTTTGCTATTTGGCTAAAAATCATCCTACATCACTGTAAATTATGTACATTGTATAATAAAGCATAATTAGGAGGTACCTGCGTAACAAAGAATACTGTCACAAACCTATCGACTCTTTACTCAAATAAAATAACCAAAATAATAAAAGAAAATCCCTCAACAAACTTTTAAAAATTACCACCCCAAAAACAAATATATACAAATGAAACAACTTCTAGCCAAGAACAATCACCCTGGAATGCTTCGAGAGGTTTTCATTTATCGAGCCATACAAACCTTTACCAATACTGTATAAGTTTTTTTTACTAAGGCAAGACAAGCAGTTCTTAAGCTGTTTTTGTGACAAGGTGCTGCAGAACCTACATGTAGAACCATGTAGTTTAAACTGTTGCTCTTCATGTCCCATATATACACCTGGCAATGGGTGGTCTTCCTCTGGAACTAGTATCCTGATCACTGCTGGTCGCTGCGAGTACATCTTGAAGTGCTGATAGTATTGTAGGCGACAGCACGCTTGATTGGGTTTGGGAGAGAGTTTTTGTGCAGGAAAGCCATATTTGTTTGAAATTTCAAATCTAATCGTCACTGTATTTGGCCACACAGAAACACACAACAAATGATTGAGCTTCAAAAATGTCTTTCTGATGTACCATACGTGTACATACACATGTACCGTACACACACACACACACATTTAACACCTTTAACTAATGTCAATGTGTGTACAGGTATTGTATTTAGGATTTTAAAACATTGAACTAGCTGACAACAGACGAACAACATAAATGACAAGTTCCATCACTTAAAAAAAATCTTACAGTCCATGTAAACTTTCAAGGATGAAAAAACGTTTTCAGCAGGTAAGCTACACACGATACGTAGACCGTTACATACACGTAATCAATTTTATAACATGTGACTGTTAGAGAATATTTGTAGAAACTTGTCCAGACTGAGTACACGCACTGCAGACATTAGGCTTGTAACTTGACAATGTACCCATTAGAAACCCATCTGGAAGGCACATCGCTATACAAATTTAAACCTTTTCAGTAACAGACAGACAGTTTATGGGTAATTAATGAAAGATATGGTAAACTTTGAATATTTCGGATTTGATTAAGTAAGATTTTCAAACGTTTTGAATTTTTCTGTGAAGAAATTGTTTTGTTTTTTTCAGAATTTACAAAGAAAAACATCAAAACATGTGAAAATACGGTGCTGAATACACATTAATTCCATGACTAAGATTATTTACTAGGTGAAATCACAGAAATTCACATTTTTTAAATAGTAGTAGGCCATCCAGGGCCACAAAAAGGCAACATTTCCAAACCCTTACCTACAGGTCTCATTCGAAGCGGTACATTTGGTCTTGCTATACCGTTATATTTGTTAAATGTTTGAAAAACCGGCCAATAGTCAATTAGTAATACAAACAAACAAACTTTTGCATTGCATGGTATTACCCTTATACATTTTCAGTTCTAGAAATCCATCAGTCAGCAAAGACAATTAAACATTTTTTGCCAAAATAGAGAAAAACATGGGGATCAGAAGTATTGTGTAAACTATCGGTACATGTACTGTCTCAGATTTCTTATAAAGTGGCGTCAAAATACTCAGGATACATGAAGACTGCCTTATAAATAAAACCTGTAGGTAAAATGTTTCAAACATTAACTACCGTATGCGTAGAACATCACTATTATAAAATGAAAATCAAATGTTACATTTCACTGAAACATTTCAGTACATGGAATTAGTATATCATCAACACTGATACTAGCAGTTCACTAAATTTTAACTTTATTTTTAACTCGATTTGTAAATATTTTCAAAGAGTTAAAAGCATTTTTTTAAAATACATTATGCCAAATTTTGAAAACCCTATACGACTTTAAAAATCACACAAAAAGAATACTTCGTCCGGCAATATTAACAATTTATTGAAAAACCAGACAAACATTTTGGCATTTTATTTTATACATACATTAATGTAGTGTTCATTGACGAATATAACAAAAATAAAAAATAAAATAGGTTATGACTGTGCTGTAAAACTGGGTCATATGAAAGAAATGAATGGTTAGCATACCATTTTGACCTCCAAGAAAGCCCCCGACCTACCAACAAGATTTGTCACAAGTGGAATTTTGCAAAATGTAAATTATTTATTTAATCCAGACCATAGTTAGCTGGGCATGTTGCTATTTGGGGTAAATGTTCATTCACTGGTGATACATGTACTGTACATGTACATACCTACATTAGGTGTGTGAAGGCTAGGTGAAACTCAAATTGAACGCTAACCATTCTCTTTTTACACAGTACTTATGTATGTATGTATGTATGTTCCAAGTCAGGCTGCAATCGAGTATACATCAAGTTGATCAATTTGAATTTTGTAATTCCTACATTTCTGCACTTACATGTACATGTATATAAATAACCAGGCCTGGAATTTTTGATCTTGAAGGAGCAAGTCCATTTTGACTAGTTAAAAAGGCCACTTCTATTCGAAGGGCACCAAGGCCAAGACACTTGGTACAATGTAAACACTTAAAGGGGCACCAAGGCCACATGCAGGGCCTCCGTTTTTATTCCAAGTCTGAATAAGGAAAGAGTTTGCGGTTTAATCACCACTATAACTTCTTTGAAAGTTGTCATGAAAATGACGGTGTTAAAAACTTCTTCCCTAATATTTGGCACACCAAATTCGCCACTGATACCGATTGCTTTTGAGTTTCATACAGATACAGTAAAAGTAAATGACAGAAATGCTAAACATCTATGTACAGGTACCCAATGGCATTACAATGTAAAAGCCCATTGTCATGACACGGTTGCAACGTTTACATTGGAACAAACAAGTATTTCAAATCACCCTGAACTTCATGCTATCAAAAATGAAAGCCATTTATATTTTTAGCAATAGTCTAATTAATTTAGACATGATAATCTACAATCACATTGGTGTACTCAACTCCTCACATTTTTGGGGCAATACATTTCAACTTGTTGGAATAACAGACGTTTCCCACAGTACAGTAGTGTAGACATTAATTCACCACAAACTATGTATTTATGCATTTTGGAGGTTTATTTCAGCATAAAACTCTCAGAAAGGAAAAGTTTAATCATGGCCAAACTAGGAAAATATTTTGTAGTCTGTAGGTAATATCACAAATTACACCTACATACAGTGGATACATGCACATTTATGGCCAGTGTAAACATTGGTTTGGTGAGGAAATTCGTTTGTGCATGTGTACATGTACATGAACATGTGTAGCAAAATAAATACAATTTACACAGAGAATCTTGTGAGTAGTTGGGTACAAATATATTTGTATAGGTATACCGTAGAGAGCGATTAAATAATGTTTTATAGTTTCCAGAATGAAAAACATTTTGTACTTTGGAAAGAATGTTGAATTGTTATTCAGCTACCAATTTTCTTCATCTACAGTACATGTATGTAGATTAGTTTGACCAACATCGCAAACTAGTTTTATGATAATGAAGTCAAAAAACAGTTCATCTTTCAAATCATTTCGCACAATTTTGCATTAGGCCTACTGCATATTCTTAATTAAACATGTAAAATGTTTTTCTCTCTTTAAACAAAGCAGATTCGGATTGGATAGGCTTCAAAGTGGATATTTGACATCTGGCGCCTCTGGCGGTATTTCCTTTTTTCGGCTATATTGACATCTCATACTCCTGACATGCACAGTCACCAGGGAAAAAGGGGTAGGGGTAGGGTTCGAGTACTTAAGGGTGTAAATGTTTGTGCTGTAATGCGTACGTAGCTCAACTGGTAGAAACAGGGTACTGATCCATAGAGTCATAAAAGATCATAATGAATAATGAATTTTTTGGGTAAATTGTCCGGACGCAAATAACTTTAAAGTTTTAGGTTCATTCTCATGACCTTATCTACTTTTAGCTCAATTGTCGAATACCCCGCAACTCCTTATTTGGTGACTAGTGTGGTACCCTTGTATGTAATATCGCTGTGAAGTGAATTCTGGGTACCAGGATTTTTTTAGAAAAGGGACGTGGTTGCGGGGTATTCTGCAAATAGTCCCTACTTTTGGATGAGCACAACTTTGGCTTACTTATTATAGAATACCCCGCCACTCCTGTTTTGGTGACTAGTGTGGTACACCTGTAGGCTGTAATTACAAATCATTGTGAAGTGACTTCTGGGTACCAGGATCTTTTTAGAAAAGGGACGTGGTGCCGGGGTATTCTATAGTTATTCCGCAACTTTTTCTAATTTCTGCCTCTTGAAAACATCAAGGTCAGAAGGATGAGCTGAAAAAAAACCACTAAAAATAATTGCCGCCAGACTGCAATTGCAAAATATCCACTGCGAGCGTAGGCTAAGCCTTGGCCTACCGCCAGAATATCCACTTCGTACGTAAGTGAAACCATGAAAACTTTTCCTTGTAAATGTATAAAATTATTTATAATAATAATAATACATATTAATATAATAACCATAGATGTAATCTATGGGAACTAAATAACCTTCTGTAATCGGGCTTCGATAACTTCGACGATTTGGGGCGCGAACTTCACATTTTCTTCAGCTAACATCGTCAGCATATTGATAAGCGGTTTGCTGTTGAAGGACAGATCAGCCAGCGATGTCTCGTACTCTTTCTTTACCATCTCCGCCATGTTGAAATCCGGTTATTTTTAGTAGTAGATTGCAGACGAACGGTAACGCAGGAATAGGTCTTCTAATGAAAAACTCACAGAAAACGTTGAAAAAACTACCGGAATACTGCATCAAAAGTTAAACTAGAGTAAAAAAATCTCCGAAGAAGACTCCGGCTGTTCATTCTTCTTTCGATACCTCGCTACCTGGCCGGCTATGACGAACGTATGTAACGACAGCGCACGCGCGCGCACGCGTGTGTGCCTGAAATTACCAACGTCACCATAAATACAGCTGTAATTGGTCCGTTGTTTTCCCTAACAATTACCCATATATTGCAATATTGATACTGAAGTTATTGTTTAAATTTTTAAATGTAAAGATAACAATTCATAAAAAATACTATTATCTATTTTAGTTTCATATCAATACCATAACAATAAAAATAAACAAAACTACGTTTTGCCCCTTGTTCTATTGACCAATTGAAAATAACCTAGGTTTGGCTAAATATAATCACGTGAATAGACGATTGGACGGACAATATAGCGGTTGCGTAAAATAATGTGGGCGACCATGGGGTTTCGTAGCATGCATGGTACAGGCTAGTAATGGCGGAGGGATAGGTGGTGTAATCATAATCATAAGAATAATTTTGTATGACCCTAACCCTAAATATAATACTAATTCTAACCTATTACTATTATGATTAGATTTATGGTTAGGGTTACGACCTACCCTATCTTCAAAATGAAACATCCTAAAGTGTTTTTTATAGTTCAACGGTGCGTGTGCGTAAAATTAACACTTGTAACTGTTGTATGTACGTACCGGGGTTTGTACCACCGGCCCGGCCGCGACCTTTTTCCCCCCAAACAGGTTCGCTATTACTAACACCCATTTTCGCCCAGATCGGTCAAAGGTCAAGGTCAGGAAAACGATAGCTCGTTTGTCAATACTTCTGTCAATGGGCGCTATAGTACTCTAGTGTTCTAAGCTTAGCACGTTTATGTCAATATTTGTGTCAATAGAGGGCGCTATCGTGGCGAGGTTCTGCAATTTCTGATTGCCTTGTTTGTATTACTGTATTGTAACGATCGCACCGCCCGGCCCACTGTAGCTTCCCCTACCCTAGCTCCCCCACTCTACCCCCCCCATTCTAGCTCCCCCAACTCTAGCTCCCCTCACTCTAGCGCCCCCCACTCTAGCACTTCCCACTCTAGCTCCCCCCCCCCCCCCACACGCACACACACACACACTCTAGCTTCCCCCCACTCTGGTCAAATTGTAACACTCAATATGCAAATTCCATTCAAATTCTTCACAATAGGCTGGCCAGAGTACTTCTCTCT
>JAVCKS010043262.1:0-10825 GCA_032273685.1 Pteraster tesselatus
TGAGGCTGAAACTTCTACAGGTAAATTGTATTATATACATCTTTATTCACAGTGAGTTGGGATTCATTCTATGACCAAAAACCAGAAGTACAGACACCCTTTAAGGGGAGCTTGTGATTTCTATCACTTTTTGTGTTCAAAATAGGTAACAAATGTGTTTAGCTCCAATTGTACGGAACAATTATTATCAACCGACTGACAAAGAATTTGGATAAAGGAAGCAGTGTTTATGTTTTTCTGAACTTTGCAAAAGCATTTAGTTTACTCTGTAACCGAACTTGCATTGCGTTGATTCTAAAAATCTAAAATGGTTAATTACAAAGAGTCGTACTCAAATGGAAAGTTTTCGCTTTGGTCGGATGTAAAATTAGGTCTACCTCTGGCAAGGTACCGTACTACTGCTCTTTCTATGTATTCCCCAAATCGTTAGATCAATAATGCTGACGACTATTAATACTAGTCTGAAGAAGGATTGCACTGCAATTCTGTTTATATTCATTGTGCAATTGAAATCCAAATTCCATGTACAGGAGTACATGGAATTTGGATTTCAATATTAATTAGTAAATCAGTGCAAAGATATGCGAATATCCAAGAAGTAAAACCCTTGGTTTACAATTATTATAAACAATTTGAAACGACTATTTCCGAAAAAAATATTTAGGTGCGGTCACTCTCACGACAAAAAGTTAAATTGGGGAAACCACTGAAGCTCAATCTGTTACATCTAAATGTAACAAGGTAATTGGGTTAATAAAGCGTAACTTTCAATTTCATACTGTCCTCACATTCTCAAAATCCTTTTAGAATCACTATTTCGACCACACATCGATTACTGCTGTTCCGTATGGGATCTATATCGGCGACATACTCACACATTGTTGAACTTATTCAAAAGTGTATGCTAGATTCCTAAGTAAAGATTGGGAGGACAGAAGAAATAGGTTTAACCTTATATTGAGCTACACGATTTTAAATAACCTTATTAACGTTAATTCGTTGAATAAATTCACTCCAGCCATTTTTAAAAAATGGGGTAACTTTGGTAAGTATTGAAACAATGCTTCAAAACAAAAGCTTAATGATTCTCCTTTTCCTGGCATTTAGAACATTATTGAAAACTTAAAATTGTAGGGTATAGGAGTGACTAAACTTACAATATGTTTTGGGCAACTTTAATTGGTCACTATTGATTTTTTTTCATTTTCTTTGAAATAAGAAGGAAACTGTGATGTGACGAATAATCATTTGTAATTTATTATTTTAGAAACAAATAAATAAACATGCATATACATATTAGGAAATATATTCATACAAATACGTTCATACTATCAAAAAATGGTTATCATGGTTACCATTGCAAATAATCGCCTCAGTTGCACATTTTAGGCGTTCGAACATCAAATATTACCCGTCTGAAATAAATTGTTAGGGATATCAAATGATCATTACACCAGTAGTTCAGGTTTGCACTGATGTTTATGACAGATTTAATTCAATAATGTCCTTAATAACTACATTCAGTTTACTCACAGTCCAGCGAGTTCAGTTCTTCTCAGAACAACTGTGGGCAACTATACGCAGCACATTGCAGGGTCCATACACCCAGTGTAAGCAACACGCACTGTAACCACTCCGGTCCACCATAACCTGTGTACATGTATTCCGCTTGACAAATAGAACACACGTTATCATCAAATTAATCATTTGATGATTATCCTGCTCTGCTTCTGGTGGCAATGTTGCTGTGCCTGATGAACCTGGCTGGTCTGGCTCTTGATGAGCCGCAGATGGACAGTCTTCCACAGTGAGTAGAGCACCTGCCTTGACTTTCTTTCCTGGCTTTGTCTTAAGAGCATTGTTTTGTCCACGGTTTTCCTTTAGAAGTTCAATCAGAGAACCATCTAGCACACGTCCAATTTCCTCGGCATCTGGTGATTCATCACTGGCATCAAGAAGTTTCTTAAGGACTTACTGCGGACCGAATGACCAAAGGGCGATTGGACCGCAATTTGAAACTACCATTTTCTAGAACTTATTGCTTTTGTAAATACTCGGTTTTTTGTTGTCCACTCTGCAAATGATTGGAATAATTTACCAGAGATCACAGATAATAGCTCATTTTTGACAACTTTCAAAAAGAGTCTGAAAGGCACATTCCAAAAATGACACCATATTATAGTACCTCGTATTTCAGTGTACTGAGTGTTTTGTAATGATTGGACAGTCATTCACGTTCCAGCAAGACCATGATCCCAACCACACTTCAAAGTTGTGCAAACATTATTTGGCAAAGAAGGAAAATGATGGACAGCTGAAAAAATGATGATCTCCACAGCCAGATCTTAATCCTATAGAGATTGTTTGGGATGAACTTGACAGAAAAGTTAAAGCAAAGCAGCCAACTTTAGCTGAACATCTCTGGCAACCGCTGCAGGAGGCCTAGCAAAACATATTAGTGATTTCATCATGAAACTTATTAACCGAATGCCACGCGTTTGTGAAGTAGTCGTCAAAGATATAGACATTTCTTTGACACGCATTGAATATATTGTATGCACAACTTAACAAGACAATCAGAGAATGCAGAACCTCGTCATGATAGCGCCCACCATTGACAAAAATATTGACATAAACGAGCTTTAAATTTTCCTGACCTTTGACCGATCTGGGCCAAACTCGAGGAGGACCGAGCCACGGACACAACCTTCCTTGTGTCAAAATTAATCCGATGAAATTATGAAATTAATCCGACCGGCGGTTTTTGAGATATGCCAGTGGACAAATAAAGAGACACAGACAGACACACCCAAACCTTTGGCGAGGTTAATTACTGGACATAAAATGCTGTAAAATATGTTACTAAACGTAGTTTTCAACAGGTCACTACTCACTTGTACTCAAACTTTTAGCCGGTACTGTACATCATTATAAGTTATTTTGTTAGGTGCAAATATGTTAATTTCATGTGATATTACAGACGTTGTTGCCAAGATTTTATATTTATTTTATGTTCGATTATATTGTTTGGTTATTTAAAGTTTAATTCCATTTTTGTTTCTAGATACTGGGCCGTGATCAGCTGCTCAACGACCATTAATTTGTACAAATAATATTTTTTTTTATTCCTTTTGTTAGTATTTTGTAAGTATTTTGTTGTAACAGGGTTAAAGAGATGCCTTGGCCCGGATGTCTGATAACTTGGCCATAAGCTACCATGGTGCTAAATATACGGTATGTCTCTACGAATTTAGTAGTAAAATAGGTAGGCCCTCCATGTGGTCAAGAGTTGATTACATTAATAACGACGATGTTAACGATAGGAAACAAAATAAAATAGAATCAAGAAATTAAATTGAGCGCCAAAAGGATAGAGATCATCAACGAGAAATAAGATTTAAAAATAAATCAAGCTTAAAAGGCTTCCGAAATTTAAAATTACAACATAACCATATTTCAATAAAGTAAAGGATGACATGGGTTCTTACTTAAGATGGGTAGAACATTTGCTAACACCATGGAGGTTGGCCCGAGGCTGACTGGGCAATTTCTCTAATTACATGTACATGTAGTGCTCTACTAAACGGGTATAAGCGCTCAATTGACAGACTGCCCTTCTTCATAGATTCCAACACACCGAAGAAGGGTTTAGGACTAAATTTTGGAGTTAAAACCGAAGAAGGCAACAAAATAATGGAACGTTTGCATTCTTATCGAAAAACATGGGTCATGGAACTGAAATTATATACTAAGCCAAAAAACGTGTAAACAGAAATCATAGGCCTAGGAATATTACCCTGACAAGCGTAGTGAGGCAGTAGACGGGAATAAGGCACTTACGTTCCTACATTTGTGGTAAGAACGGGCATGCACGTATCGTCGCCAATGAAGGTGCTTCATTAGCAGTGCAGAAAGATGAATGTGTGGCCAGCGAAATGAAAGCTGAGACTGCCTGTGTCGATCACCACCTTTAAGCAGAAAACTAAGCGATAGCGACTGTACCAAAGCAGTGGTTGAGGAAGGAGGTGAACGTGACCAAAAGTAGTGAAAGGTTTGGTATCATCCAATTAAGTTAACGTTCTGAGAGACAGCTGGGTGCTACTATAATTGTTAGAAGGAACCTGTACAGGACGAAGAAATGCTGGACAAACTAGACACTGTTGTGTTAAAAATGATAGCTCTTTTGAGCTTACAATTATACGGAGGCTAACTACCGATAGAGCTATGTTCATGTAGTTTTCCTTGAGAGCTTGCACAAGAAGGTCACAAGATGGTAGACTCCCCTTTCAGTTCATAAACAGCGTGCATGCACGCCTAACTTCTCAACTCCTACTGGGAGCTAAACATAGCTTTTCATATAAACGAAAAAAAAACTAGCCAAATGTTTTTTTCTTTGGTGGTACATGGTTGTTTTTTGACAGCCAGCCATGCAGCCAAGCTAAAGTTGACTAAACCATGTTTTTTAAGCAGGATTAATTGGAAGGTGACAATTGGTTAACAAAGAAAAACGAAAAGAAATGTTTTACAAAGCCAAGGTTTTAATAAACTACACACATTTATGTACAGTGGTAGTAGAGCATTTCTCTTTTATTATCTAAGAAGAAAAATATTAGAAATGCAGACCACTCTGCACAATGGGAGAAGTATCAACCATAGACGTATTTTGAACAACACAAGTTGAATATTAATTATCTCTCTGAGACTCAAGGGCCATATAAATCCTTGTGCTGCCAGCGAAGTCTCGGGTGCTCCCAGCAAAGCCTTGGTTGCTCCCAGCAAAGTCTAGGATGCTCCCAGCAAGTCTCGGGGTTCCGACCAAATCGTGTCGGCTCTTCGAGCAAAAGTCAGGGTGATGCAAACAAATGTCTGTTACACTAAACAACAATATAAAAGCGGAGGAGCTCATTATCTTAGTAATCCTCCTCGTCGTGTAGGTTGCCAGCATATTCACATATATCACCATAGTCAAGTCGGACAATCTGATCCCGATTTCTCAGCAGTTGGACTTCAGCTGTTTGTTTGGATTTGTCACGCTTTACCAAGGATGCCAACTGTAGAAAACAATACAAATATAGTACATGTATATCAGTGATTACAACTGGGCCGCAGAATATTACTGGTAATAAATTCAAAGAATGTGAGGCAAATAAAATGGGTCCGAGCTTTTACAATATCTGCATGTGCTACTCCTGAATATTTGTCATACATTTCTATTTGAAAGTCCGACATGCACATTTACAGCAACCTAGGAATGTTCTTTTCAATTAATATTTTAGTGCATTTATATAAATTTTCGGTCCTGGAGCAAGTTTGGCTTGGTTTCCCAAATTGCAACTTTAGGTAATTTGCATAAATCATCCCCAGTGCTGTTTTGAAAATGTAACTTTTGAACCACTTGGACCAGATTGATGCGCTACTTAGGCCTATACTATACATTTCTAAAGTTAATTTGCTCATTGGTCAAGTGCTACGACCTTGAGGCACAGTTCCAATTTATGGGGGGGGGGGGCAGAAATAGCAGATCCAGTCTAAACATGGGGATGCACGACATAATACATACCTGTCCTGTGAACTGCCCAGCAACAACCATGACACATGACATCTCTGCCCTTGGTATCAATGTTTCCACCATGCTCTGGTTAACATCTGTGTGGAAAGAAAATATTAAACAACGCTGTGTTATAAACAAGACACCATCCAAACAAACAGGTAAACAGTTTAGGTAAACTAGTAGGCCTGATACACAATGGTGTTATTTTCCCATGATATTATCATATCATATTTTCCATGGTCTTTATTTATTGGAGAGTGAGGTAGATGGCCCTGACAAACACAGTCACAGCTAAGAATGATTCTTCAATCATTCTTAAATGTTTTAATAACCACTTGTCTGCCAGTTTGTCCAAGCATGTCTGTCTGTCTTCCTGTCAGTCCAAGTATGCCTGTCCGAGTATGCCTGTCCGAGTATGCCTGTCCGAGTATGTCTGTCCGAGTATGTCTTGCTGTCTGACCACATCGATCTGATAGCAGCGGCAGCAGCAGCAAAGGCAGCGGCAGTGGCAGTAGCAGCTCCCAGTAACAGACAACTATGGTATGGAAACACAATCAAAAGCCTACCTTCAAGTATCTTGCCATCGCGTGTCTGACAGGAACACACCATCGTTGTGACAACATCCACAATGGTGACTTTGCTGTTGTAATATCGTCCATTCTTGTACAGTTTATCGACAAAGCGAACCCTGAGATCGGGTCGAAGCCAGGTGGTCTGGCGTCCTGCTTCTGCAGTGTCTTCACAGCTTCTCTGATGGGGACTCAGTCTAAGGAGTATAATAAGATAAAAGAGTGGTTTCGCTATTCACACCAATTGTCTTGTGCCTTTAAGAAGCTAGATTTGTACTATTACATTACCGGAACAGGTAAGTGGTAACTTGCATCATCCAATTGTATTCTTCTTGCATTACATGTACAATTAACTGGGTTAAGCGATATTATATTCAAGGTTATTTTTAGTATCCTTTAGTAGTTTGTAGCAAGTACTATTTTACATTCTTGAGGTTCTAATTAATTAAGCTTTGGAGTTAACTTGATTATTCTGCATTTTTATTTAACCATATATTAAGTGGATTTCTTAGTTTAAAAATTATAATATTTAGGTAACCAACCTAAATATATCAAAATAAAGATTGTATTGTGATATTTCCAGCCAAATATACAACTGAAATGAAACTTATTTTTGCAGAGCAGGGCACATATTATCTATCATTCTAAAAAACTGTAAGGTACCGTAATTGACTGCAGCATTACAATGAAGTCGATGTGCACCAACCTGTCATAACTGCTGTCAATTTTCCTCTTCTTTTCATCACTTCTATACTCTTGTTTCTCTCTCTGTGTCCCTTTGACTCTGTCATGGCTGCCTTTGGTTCCCCTTCTACTACTGTCCATATCGGAATTTCTGCTTTTCCTACTGTCTCTGCTGCTATTATGTTTGCTTGAAACGCCATCCATATGACTCTCTGCTCGGTTGCCACTGGGCTGTTCAATATGGTCATGTTCCCTGTCTTCTTTACTGTGTTCCATGCGGCCTTTACTAAAGCGACCTGAACAAAAGTAATAGGAAAAAATGATTGGTCATGTACATCACCAAATGATAGCACAGTGGCCTCAGTCACTTCACCATGAAACCTACAAAACATTTTTTAGTTTTGTTTGTTATACACCTAATATGTAATGCATTATTCAACATATTACGCAAAATCCTTGTTCGCCAGAGGTACTCTAGAAACTGAAGAAAACTAATACGTAAGTATGAAGTCTTACGCAGAAGAAATTAATATGGAAGAACCAGGATGGATGCTATTGCATCTCAATATAGTAGTGGCTCTACACGCAAGATGAATGAAGTAGACTCAAGATTTACCCTGCAAGTTGTATGTGTGTATCGTTTAAACATCCCTTAGTAACTTTCCATCTACTTGTGCTGTTAAATGGTTCATCCAGTTTCTGATATTATTACTTTTATACCTACTGTTTACCAAACAATCATTTGGGCAACAATTGAATGTTTCCAAACTGTTTGTAGTTTACAAAATGTATCTATGTTTATATGATAAGGTTGATAGGACCAAAATGTCCTGACACTATAATTATAGGTTACTCTGATTTTACCAGATTTTTTATAAAGAAATCAAATGACATCACACCGAATCTATTGCAATAACACAAGAAAAATAATTTGTTTAAATAGTACACTCAAGAATAGTACCAAATCAACTTGAGTATTTCAGAATTTTACAACGGATGGAATGTATGCAGTAGCTATTATATTTTGTTAGGAAAACTGGCTGGTTAAAACATCCCGCTCCACTTCCTACACATCTTGAACTCAAGCAGTCTGTTCAATAACCAGATCTGTTTTGTTCTGCAGTCCAGGTGAAAGAAGCCCCAATGAAAGTCTACTAAAACTTGTGCTGTTCCTCTTAGGAGAGTTCATGATTATGCCGTCATTAGCATCAACTGCAAAGCTGGTGTCACTCTCTCCAGATTCTAGATTCAAGCTCAACCTGCTAGTACTCTTCAAAACTGTGGAGTTATCCACCTTTTCCTGTAGCACATTGTATTTGCACCTTGAGTGCCATAAATTGAGCGTTATAAAAATCAACATTTTTATTACAAGATCGTCATTTTTTTAGGTCATTAAAGGGCGTATTATAATTGACAATAGAGGGCGACCTACACAATCTATAATAAACACATTTTTGGGCCGTATTAAAGCGCCCCCTATGGAATAGTTTCCATTTTGTCGGGAGGACATTTGTTCTTCGGAATGCAAATATTTAAGAGCATGGGATTTCATTTATAAATGTACTTTAATGGAAATTAAATATTTAAATCTATGGATATCACAGATATGCGCGGTTGAATACTTGTCAGGTTTCTCCAAAAACTTAAGCCCACGGCAGAGTTGACATGACTGGCCCTCTAAAACTATGAAACTTAAGCTAAATTTATAGACACACGCACTGCTTACTTACTCAGATCTCGGGAATATTTCTTGTAATCGTCATTCTCTACTATTTCCACACCGAATTGGCTGATCGTCACCAGTTGGCTACTGATGGCTAGCTTGATGACCAGGCGGGCATTATCCACATCCACACCTTCAATCTAAACATTATCAATTAGATCTAGATTTAATCAGATGATGTTATTTCAATGCTAACCATTAACGAGCTAATTAATGCAGATAACCAATACAAGATCTTGGTGACAAATTATTACTGGATGGAAATAAATGTTGTGACATTGCTTAAAGCTTATCAAAATGATGCCACGGCGAAAGAGTGCCACAATCGAAACAAAAGGTGGTCCAACAAAATATTAGTGACTTTTTTCTGGCCAGGCAGTGTACATGTATGGTGGTGACACGTCAGGCTTGTTGATACCTTTAAGATATTAAAAGGTCTAATTGATAATAGTGCTGGGACGATTAACAGGCAATTTTCCATAGTTACGAATTGCCAAAATGCAGGTCAACATCAAGCGATGTCAATCTATATACATGTACGTAAAGGGCAAACCGTGTAAACGTGTGAATGTTCTGAACTCAGAAACCATAACATATAAACCCCCCAACACCATATTCTGAATCACCATGACCTCAGGGTGGTTCTAAATACCCCAAACAAAAAAGGGGAAAAAGGGACACAGATGTGTTTTACAACCCGGGCGGCGCCGGGTTACACCGCCAAACGTTCCACAGTGGACACAGGGGTTTAGTGCTAATACTTCTGTTCTGGCTGCAGTATGAAACAGGCATCACGGTCGATAAAAGTGCATCGACAGCCTTGGTTGCTGATTAATTCCAGCGATAATAGACATATTATAGTCTATTATCTATAGACATATAAAAAAAGTATGTGATCAGCCCTTTTCATTTTTAAGTTTCAGTTACTGGCAAATGGATTTTAAATTATTCAGTACATCCCAGCACTAGTTTATAGCTATAATATTCTTGTGAAACGGCTCCAAAACATGCTACAGTGTATTTCAAGGTAAACGCACATGATTATTTCAACAGCTGTACCTTTCCATAGAGGTTTTTGTGAGCTCCACTATTCACCAAAACGCCGACACCCTTCGAAAATTCCTTTGGTTCGTTTACGATTTTCTTAAGTTTTCCATTTTTCTTCAAATCGAGCTCATTTCCCGCTTTCCTGTTGGCTCCTAGACCTTGCCCCTTAGGCCTCAAGATGGCATCCACTGGCTTAACAACTCTAAAACAGATTTAAAGAGCTGTTTTTACAATCACAGTAGCAGAATAGCAGTAGTAGTTTCCTGCTTTTTTTAGGAATATACACATCCGTATAAATGTTCCCTTACTGGGGAGACCACCTCAGACTTAAACTAATGAGGTTAAACACCCATGATACAGTATGTGTAACATGAGTGCGAAGGTTTTGATCATATATGTGACAAGCATCGATCACAAACGTTTGTATCATCATGGGTGGTTTTATTCGTGATAAGGACAAGCACACAGAGGATAATAGGCACAATCGGCGACCGGCACACGTGACCTATAGTGGGTATACAATGTAAACAAAGCATGCAAGCACCCTAACGCTCGCAGTGTACAGAGAAACTTAGCGTCATCCGAATTCCACTGCTGCAACTTACAGCAGTGGCACTGGGATGGCGCTATGTTTCTCCCTATACCCAGAGCACTCGATTGCTTGCACGCTTTGTTTACATTGTATACCCACTACAGGTCACGTGTGCTGGTTGCTAATTGTGTCTATTACTCATGCCGAATCAGCGAGTTGATTCGCTGGCATTGTGGAGTCAAAGGACTGGACAAAAAGATTCATTATCTTTGCAATCTAAAACTAAAAGCTTACTTTTTCATCTTAGCACCGATTCCTTCCCCTTCTTTCCAGCCCATTCCTCTTAGCATGGCTAAGCCAAACTGCTGTATAGGTACCTGGCTGTAGTCAGCACCCGTTGCCTAAAATAAATAAAACAGATACGTTTATTACATGTACCATGCACGTACACATGCATAAGTCATTCTAGCAAGGTGGGAGACAGAAAATGTAGCAAAGTATCGTAATATAATCCAGGAACGATTAAACCAAAGTAGACAGGATTTTGTTTGTACAGCGTCGAATAGTCATCGTTTGGCATAATATCACATCCTCCATACCTTCTTAAGTCCAGTCCATTAAATAGGGACTTCATCAAACTTCAAGAAAACAAACCTCGTCGGGTCTAATGGAGACATCCAGCTTGTCATCTGTTTCGTAACCCTCCGGAACCCTATTCT
>JAVCKS010043306.1:0-10822 GCA_032273685.1 Pteraster tesselatus
CCCTCCCCTCCCCTCCTAATTGTAATAATATCAGATTTGTGATATTATTATTTTTTTAATTTTCATCATAGACAGAAAAAAATATAATATCACCCAAGCGTACACATGTACAGTAGGTGGTTCAGCGATTAGGAATTACATTTAACTATAGAAAATCATTAAAATTCAATGCTTGGCTAATCAAGTGCCAAGCTTGGCTAGCCATTGTTGTTGATTTGAAGATGACTTGTCAAATAAACAATGGCTGTGATTGAAGACTAAAGTGATGATACGTACTATCATTGTCTGTCTCTCCGTCTGTCCGTCTGTCTGTTTGCAAGTAGGATTACTCAAAGTCAAACCAATTTTTGTGAAAATGTTTTGGAAAGGTTGTTCCTTGGGATTCGATTTTGAGAGGCCTAGATCAAAGGTCGTACCTTTAAATCTCCAAATGAGTGTTAGGCGTAAATGTGTTTAAACATTATTTAGGGATTTGTGGAAGCAATCGCGACATCATCTCGAGAAGGCAGTTTGCATTACATTTTCCAAAGGTACACGCCACACGTGTGTTTCTGTTTTCCCGAGGTGACCTAGGTTTCCACGATAAACAGCGCCACTGTGGTAACAATTTCAAACGGGGGTAAACCCAACAAAATTTGTCAAAACACCAAAATACACATTTTATTCATGATATACAAACAAAAGTACTCATTTATAACAAAATCAACTCATTGACAAACAAGAACTGCAGCTACCCTTTAAACTTCTTGTAATTAAAGATTTCTCACTTACTCAGCTAGCGAATAGATGGAGCAGCATTCGTGTAAAGTGGATTATCATGAGGTGCTGATGCTAAGCAGAGAATCACATTCACACATGATATAAGCAGGGCCATGAAATTGAGCCCAAATGTTTTCATTAATATAAGTGCTTCAAAAAGTGTGTGACATTTGAGTCATTCACCAGTAGGAAATCCTACGGGTGTAACATGAGCATTACTGAAATCCCCAGCCTCAGCATCTCTGCATCTCTGGCTTCAGTTTCAGTCTACTGCTGAAAAGGACACTGTACCACAATAGTACAGTTTCAGTTGCCAATTGGGTGACAGAGCCAAAGCCAAGGGATTTCATTTAAGAAATCAGCAGAAGACAGACATGAATGTGTGTGTGGCCTGAGGAATTATGATATTAGTTTTACTCCATAGAGTTTCTTATTTTAATAATTTATTTGTTTTGTACCAGTGTAACTATAGCTGTGTTCCTATATATTGAATTTAACTTGACACTATCATGACTTTCCTGTAGAATAAAAAGAAGTTAATAGTGCAATGGGAATAGCATTAATCACACATGCACCCCTGTTCCATTATATAGATTTATCCACCTACATGTAGAAGCTGACATTGATCAGTCACGACAAATTGTAATAAAAACAGACCTTTTGCCAGTTGATTTCAATCTTAGACATTTTAGAGATCTTGCTAACTTACACACGAGTATTAGTATGTTTTTCGATCAGAGATTATTTAAATTTAGCCCCTGGATTATCAAGGTTTTGTTTAATACTGCAGAAACACATGGTCAGCTAAGTTGAATTAATGTTTGTCCGCATACATGCCGGTACATTTGTGTATAGTGACGTAACTTTGTAATCAACGCTATTTACAATGTCCACTAAAAGTGATATATCACAGCTCTAAAATAGAACTATAGTTCTTTTTGGTTATGTACATGAGATTTAGACGTGGTACACGGTGGGTGCGATGTGCATAGGCCTACGGGTCGGTGTTAGAACCAGTTATATTTTTGACACGGTTCTGCCATGATGTCAACTGTCACTGTTTGCAGATGCCATTTTCAAATATAAATGAGAAAAAAATTGCTAAATGTTGGTGGATATTGGCCTTTGGCTACCACAAGTGAGGCATACAAATTAATAAACCGTCAGTGATCGTTGTAGACTTCCACTGCTCGACTTCCACTGCTCTAGTACGCATTTCGGTGATGTCACAAAACCAGTTGTTTTTGCACTCTCACAGCTCTGCACTCAATGGTCAGCTGTGACAACAAAACTAACTAAATAAAAACTCAGGTTTTATCAAAGTAATCAGGACGAATTTTCCCATCAACAATAAAGGATATCTGAAGATTTTACTGTCAAAAATGAGTCCTCCGAAGGCGGTATTTTAAGTTAAGATATGAATGGAATTACCCCATGCCAGCATTCGTACCGGGTGCCCGAAATCCACCCGACCGTGCGCGGCACCCCGTTTACACCATGCAGCCCGCTACCACTTGTCTGCAACATGCTATGTTTGGGGAAAATGCAACCCACCCCCAGGTCATACTAATGATGTGTGTCTCCAGCTGTTCTCAATGATGCTGGCCCTCATTTTATAGTAGACAAGTTCAGTATTTTTCTACGTATGTGAAAATTGGTTGGTTTTAGTCGGGGAAACAACTTCTTGATTTTGTGTTTTGGTGAGTTAACTTTCTGTAGGAATTCAGGTATTTGACATCATACAGTGGCTACATTGTATTTTCGGATTACTATCATGTGTCTAAATTTTCATTACATTATATTTTGGATTTTAAACTTTACATATCTTGACAGTTGACAGCTGCTTAGTCTGTGTTTTACCAGCCATGTGATGCATGGAAAGTTTGCCATGAAACCTACACACCGCGGGGAAACTCACACCGTGAAACTTACTGTATATGAACGAATGTTATCATTGAGACATGAGATATGAGGCAAATTTAGGTCAGAAGTTCTATTATTTTGATTAAAGTCGACCGCCTCTTGAATGTAAATGTACATATGCACAGTACGCTTCACAAAAGTATTTGTGAAGCCGCATAATGTAGAAGATTGTTTATTTATTTTTGTAGTAAGTTTAGTAAATTTAGCAGTATAGTATAATATGAATACAGTTTCATTAAACTACATGTACAGGGTATTTCATTAAAAGAATACTTGTATGCCAAGCTAATACCTGGTATTACTTCAAAAAATGAATTAAATGTAATAAATTTTTATTTTAATACATTATGTAGTTTTTATGAATTATTTTGGCCACTTCATGAACAGTGCCATATTTCTTCCTCGTAACTTAGGCGCGGCAGCTGCACTGGCCCTCAAATTTGTCAAATTCACTGACATTTTTCATCAATGTTTTTGTGCTATTTTAATGAGAGCAAATGTCATATTGTTCCCTACTGTTCAGTGTGCGCAGTAGAAATTGCATGCATTCAGGCAGCTGGAGATGGGTTACCGTGTAAACTTAATGACGTGGCGCATTTGTTATAGAAATGGGCTAATCGGCATAGTTACTTGTGAAATACTTGTAATGGTAATGGTAGTGCATTTGAGAACATCATTATTAATTGGGTTAAATAATGATTGTTGAGGCCATACAAGCCATATTTTTCTCTGATGATAATATCGCTTTAGTCTTGCTTGCATAAATACCTGTTTAACTACTGTACGTGTGTTAGGTCTACCTGCAACTAATTGTGAATACCTGCAAGTATTTCCAAATAGTGATAATAACTGTTCAAGGATGGTAACTATTTGTGCATGAAACCTACATGTACAAATGTAGCCTAGCTTTAGGCCGATGTATACATACATGTAGGTGTACAAGGTGGGAGGGCAGGGGGGCAATTGCTCCTCTAAATTTAGGCAAAATGCCGGAAATATTTTGGCACATTACATGTACCGTAGTTAAATACTTATATCACTCGGCACCTATTCCCAGGAATATCTTTTTTTCGGGCCTGTATGCCTATAGATGTATATATCCCAATTATGTTTCAGTCTACACACATGTAGTTTCAGCATTGCATGCAGTTTCAGTTCTTAGTTTAGGTCTTAGTTTTATTGGCCTAGATAGACGGGAAAGGATAGGCGTACACTTTTTGTTATACAATGTAGTATTTGATGGACACTTGGCAGAGTCGTGGTATTTATTTGTAAAGTAAACATTAACAATATTATGTTTTGCTGGTGTACAAGGCTTTAGAATGTATTGGCATTGAAACAGCAGATGATGTTCACTAAACCATGGAAAAACAGAGCTCTGTAGAAATGTACAACACGGCCATCTAATACACAATGACATGCTCCTTCTATAGTGTGCATGTGTGCAGTCTTGGTTTAATAACCGCAGCGATTTTCTTATAGACCTACAGAGGCAGATTAAACAAATTTGTTTACGATTTGAAACGCGCCTTGTCAGGACAGTCTTCTGTTCACATAAATTCTAAGCGCGCAATAAGCACTTAAAGCTTCACTACCGTTATGTAATATATGGGAGAGTGTTCTAGAGAGTGTAAATGAAACTAGATCTGAAGCCAAATCTAAACTAAATAATTTTGATTAACAAAACCACATAGATCCTTATCAGATAAATTTAAAGGTGGTGAAAGAAGTCAAACATTTCGTATGGAATTTAGTAGCCATGGGGAGACCTTTTACACATTAAATACATGTACATGTTCTACCTGTTCTATCACAACAAGAGAACTCCCTGTTTGATAAAGTATCCACCGAGCTAGCAAAGGCTTAAATTATACATTAAACTTGAATAAATTGTGCACAAATCAATTTACGTTCCCCCGTGATGTTTCACACTTGTTCCCGAAATTAATCCACAAGGCATTGAGAAGCACACATGCTTCACCGCATGTATGCTTACGACTAAACCTCCATCCCATTTGTACAGTCACCTGAGGAAGGATGAGAGGTCGTGAATTATTAAATATTACTAGCCTGTAAAGTGCTGTCAAACTTCACTTCTTTACTTCACAGCACGTAGCGTAGCGTAGTGATGTTTGATTGAAGATGTAGCGACTGGATCCCTCGGATGGCAATGCACTCCTTGTTGTATATCTGTCAGGAATTGAGTGGGCTGTTAGATTGAATATCGTGGATGTGTAATAACCAAGGGAAAAAAGATTGATAAAACTGTACTTTTCTGCAGCCAAGACTTTCAAAGGATGTTGATATTGACTGAATGAAACAAACTATCGATGGAGCACAATACCCCCCTCGCATCATCTTTATTTTTAGAACTTTAAAGTTTTTTGATCAGCATGTTCTGGTCATTATCAGGAGCATGATGAATGATGTGAACAGTCTCCTGTTGATGATTCTAATATACTGGCTATTATTATTCATATTGAACGAGTTGACACAGTTTTTAACCACCACAACGGTCTGTGTCTTGGGCTGATACAATCTGGCTGTGCTAATGACTAGTGGGTACATGTATGTATCGTGAGAGAAGGAGTTACAGTTTTGAATGATGGGAGGAAAACCCCAGTGACTGTAGGGAAACCCACAAAGTCAGGTAGAGACCGAAAACCCAATTTACATGTGAGCCCCGGATATGAACCTGGGTCCTCCCGTGGTGAAGACGAGGAAAGTGCCACTGCGCCACTTGACTCCCCCATTTATACTGGTTGAAATGTTGAAAAACACTACAGTCTAGTTCAAAGTAATATTGAGAACCAAACCGCATGATGTATTCTGAAAGCCCTATAGCAATTTCCACCAGCAAAGCCTCAAACAAAGGGCACTTCATGACTTCTACTCAATACAAGCAGTAGACTGTTGTATACTGAACTTCATTGAGTTTATTGATACTGTAATGTTTCTGACTTATGTCTGAACAATTATGTTGCTATTATTTTTTTAACAATACTTTAACAATACTGAGAGTATTTCCATACTCTCAAAAATATTATAGAATTATTACAGATTAACAATGAATATTGATTGATTGTAACGATTCCAAGTACCATTCAAATGGTATTACCTACATGTATGCAGATAATACAGAACTAGAAATATTTACTGGCAGTATTACTGCTTGATTTGTTGGCATTTAATGCACTGACTCCTTATAGCATGAAGTAGACTTTTTCATGGTTTTTTATGTACCAGTAATAATTTGCAGCCATGAGAGATAATTTTCCTATCCTTCGTTTTATTCAGTCAGTCTAATAATTAACATAAAATCCCAATAACTTACACATTCATTTATACAGTATATTTATTATGCAGATTTGACTGTAGTATAACCTGCAAACTAATCTAAAGTGCACATCCATATTCCGGTTGTGTCTCTTTTTTTGAGGTGGGAATACCAGGCCTTGCACTTATTTTGTTTAGAACAGTAACAAGTGTCTCATAAGCTGTGTGTATAATAACACATTAATATTTGCAAATAATACTAAAATCATCTTAACAAAATAATACGTGTCTGGACCCAAAACACCATACCTTTTCTTGCTGGCCCAAATTATCTCTGATTTTCTTGCTGATTGCCAGCTCAGATGAAGATCTATTCATTATAATTAGATTTTTTATTTACGATGCCCAAAGGGTTTGGTTCATCATTATCTTTCTCTGTAAAGCCTCGTTCATGAGTCATTAGGGCTAGATCTTTACCCCGCTTGGAAGAACATTGTTAAATGTAACGTTAACTGAGTGTCCACACAATGAGCTACTAACATTTCAGCCATGAAGGGTGCCAACCCATTTGGACTACCGGTAGTTCGTGCTTGTCTGCTTATTGATGGGATGTAGGCAAGCAGGAAAGCAGCCCAAATTAATGCATTCATTACCAATTTCTTTTAACAAAAAGGCAATGTTGCTAAACACCATTCCTGTTCAGAACCAAATTCGTTCACAGAAGCACAGCTTCCTTTTCTCATCGAGCGAACTAGGCAATGGTGGTGTATACAGTAAAATCTTGTTATTAAAGTCAAACTTCAAGGGAATGGGACAATTGGTGAGATATTCACATTGCATGCTGCAGGTGGTGAAAAGATGAATTTTGTTTGGTAGCTCACTTAGTTTAAGACTATTTTTACCAGATTTTGTCAGTGGTTGTTAGAGTTAAGCGGATTTACAGATAAGTGCACTTCGACTTATTGGACTATAATGTACAGAAAGCCCTTGACTGGGCGTAAAGTATTACTCCGAGGTAAACAGAGATTTTACTTATAACGTGATTAACTGTACGTATGTTATTTGTTATGAAACATTGCCCATCAGATTAAAGACCGGTTCATAATGGCAACTCAGGGTGGGGGCTAGTAACGATGCAACTTGAAAGATTCTAAACCTACAAAGGGAAATTATTATTCATTATACCATTACAAACCCATTACAAATTAAGCAGAAGGTACTTCCCCTGAGCTACAGGGGCACACTGGCCATATGGACATTTGGGCAGCGCCCAATGGGCTGACCAGCTGGGTAAAAAATAGGTTAAAGCCTACATGTATAAACAAATTTAGGCCTACAGCCCATTTTTATTCTAGTTACAATACCATTGGGGCGGCACGGGTAGAAAAAGAAAAAATGTTATTAGATTATCAGTAGCTAAGACCAGCCCTTGCCACATAGGGTGTCTGGCTATCAAATTTTGTTAAATAAATCCCTCAACTAGTTCAACAGGGCGACAAAATCCATGTAACAACTACGAACAGAACTGCAAAGCCTTGGAGAACAGTGGTCAACACTTACATATATATGTAGTAGCAGTTGCTTATTTCAGGACAGTTACAGCAAGTCTGAACAGGACAGGAAGACTCCGTCAAGTAAGTCTGTATAGCCTGTCCTCTCTGATGCTACAAGGTACTCCTCAAGATACATGTACCCCTTCACTGATGCCTACAAGAGCATTGGGCTTTCCTAACGCTGCCTGTGTCATGTAAACAGTTTTTCCTTGATTTGAAGAGAATCAAAAGCTGTCTGAGAATGGCACACGAGCATCATGACTGAGGCATTCATGTTGAAAAAAGGGATCCTGGCCAACACAAAGAATCATTGATGGTGTGGCTGCTAGAAGCAGCAAACTGCATATAGGCTCCTACTCTCCAATAGACGTGACATATTTTGTGATATTAAAAATCTATTTTATATTTCAACCATTATACTTTTTCTCTCTAATGTTTTGGGGAAAAGAATAGTAAGGGATATATGCCTTCGCCAGTTTTAAGACCCAGTCCGCTCCTGCGTATAGCCATGATATTAGATCTGTGTATTTAGTGGCAGGGTCTTCTCAGTGGCTCCTACATACATGTAATTCTACCTTTCCACTAAGCCCCCACTCCGATGGTCAGGCCCCATTTACAGGGGTATGTACATAATCCTGAATTGTAATTCGGATACGTCTGGATTTGGCTGTGTAAACAGCCACTCTGTGTGACTCCAATCTAACTTAACATGGTGGATAAACAGTTTCTTGACAAATCTGGATTGACTTATAGAACGCCCACGTACAACATGTACACATGTAGCAATCTCAAATCATCAAACTTTTCAAGCATGATGGATTGGTATAGATACCAGTAGATTAATTCATAATTAATATGTATTCGCAGTAAAAACTGAATTGATTACAAAATTAAACAACACATTAAAAACTAACACCAAGAATGTCATTATTAGAACAATTACTACATGTAATGAATCCAAATCCATATAATTATATTGACACCAGTGGTTCTCATCACGGGGTCCCCGCAGCACGGGGTCCCCGCAGCACGGGGTCCCCGCATCACGAGGTTCCCCGCATCACGGGGTTCCACGCTTCACGGGTTCCCCGCATCACGGGTTCCCCGCATCACGGGTTCCCGCATCATAAACATTGTGTGGATGCTACATGTATAATGTTCTCTTACATTTCATCTTTTTTTCTTCTTTAAACATCAGTAAACAACCACTACTTTAACCGGGCCCGGGAGTTGCACCCACTAAAATGGGTACAATATTTGCCGAAATTTTGGGATCTATCAGGACAGGAAATATCCGGGAAATATCCAGTGTGTACAGTGTAAATGGTATGCATAGTTACAATACATGATACAATTGATGTACATTGCAATTTATCTACGTATACATGATGATTGTGTTTGTACTGCCGGTCTTTATGCATGTACACCAGATGTAGCACTACAGTATAATCAATAACATTTTTTATTAAACCATAAACAGAAGCAAAAGATGGTATGTAAAATGTACACACAACAGTTTTATCATAATACTGTTAAATGTACCATAACACGGGTAATGTATTGATAGTCTGAACATGGTTGGTGCGGAAATCTCTTTACCGTAGTTTACTAAGGCTTTCGAAATGCACCATGTACCTAGAACTTTAGAGTTCCCAATGGTTTTTTTAACCATTGACAGGAGACTGACTTGCAAACAGTTTTCTGATGATAGTAAGAGAAATATTATGGGTGAGCTGCAGACCATTTTCATCATATAGCTTTTATTTTGTACAATAATACTTTGTTGCCACGGTACCCTAGGCGAAAGGCAAACAATTAGTATGCATTGAAGAATGAAAACATGTGAAATTTTATTTTTTGGGGGGTGTTTGCATTATGATTATTTACTCCAGTAAACAAATTTTGTCGTGATCATGGTCACCTTTTAGAGGCAAAAGTTTTATCTGAATGACTTGAATACTAATACTATAATAGCCTACATGTACATTTATCCTAAAATCACCATGATTACACCTTTCAGGGTAAAAGTCAAGCAAGTTGTAAATTTTAGGTGGACATTTTACATACATGTAGCAACCCCAATCATGATTGTGACAGTTTTAAAGCGAACCAGCCTTAAAGGAAATGACTAGGAAAATTATTTTTCGTGACAGTTTCAAAGGAAAACCTTTAAAATTATACACAGAGCACATTAATGTAGTATGTTCATGAATAATAGTGCCCATCACTCTTTAGGCATTCTTCCTATTTGAAAGGTAGATAACTTCTGTCTGAAACTTCGGGAACAATTCATTTTGTAATTCACTACAGTATCGCACTCTAAAATAGCTAATTGTAGTCTTCTGTAGATTGGTAGAAAATCAGCAAGAAAAACAAGAAAATACGGTGTCTACTTTTTATGTTCATGCAAATTTAGTAATCGAGACTCAAATCCATGTCTTATAACTGACTGAGGGTGCCCCATTTAATATTCATAAGTGGATGTGGCCAATATTGCCACGCTTGCCAAGCAAGAACATGTCTGGTACTTACAAGTCACATCTTTTATGCGCTTAAATTACACTGTCCCCACAGACAATGGTCATTGACTGGCCCTAGATTCCACAGACCGTACATTACTAGGACTTTGTGTTTGTTCAGGAAAGTTCTGAACATATGCGCGCCAAATTTGTACATGTACAATGTAGTAGGAGATAATACAGAAAGTGCACGCGCAAAAGGCATGTGTACATGGTCGTAAGAAGGCAGAATAAGTTGTGTGTGTTAAATGCGCACTGACACAATTAACGCATGCAAAATACATGTATGTACAAATACTGCATACTGCATAAAACTGAAAAAAAGCGACAAATTTATTTTACCATAGGCGAGTAACTTTGCTAGTAATATAAAATAGTACTACTAAAAATTGTAATAATAATAAATCACACTATGATTCTGTATGTATGCTTTTCTGCCAACAGATTTAGCCCCGATCCCCTCCTGTTTATATCAACCGTTATTATTGCCGTCACCATCATGCTCATCCCATTCTGCCTGCATCTCTATCTCCTCATTATTGACATGGCTTTCATGGGGATCTTCATGGGGATTATCGACACGGTGGCTAATGTGTCCCTGCTCAAGATCTACGGCAAGCTAGTGTCACCATTCCTGCAGGTTAGTCAATGATCCAGTCAGGGGGGTGGGGGGGGGGGGTGGATCCAGTAAAAGTGTGCTGCTGGTGTGTTTGCATACCCTCCCAAGCCGGTGTGGGGGGGGGGGGGGGGGGGGGGGGGGGGGGGGGGGGGGGGGGGGGGGGGGGGGGGGGG
>JAVCKS010043317.1:0-10821 GCA_032273685.1 Pteraster tesselatus
TGTACATATTGTAGTATACTTGCCAAGTAACTGCCCTCTTGTGATATTTAATTTATCTTTTAAATACTTTCAGAAAACATCCTTTTACTTCTGTTCTATGTTCCCCTTGTTTAACCATTTTCTGAGCCTGTGTATTCTCCAGCAAAATTTGAAATAGATATGTATTCGTTAGTATGTAATGTTTTTAACGAAACCCAGATTGCAATGCATTCTGCAATGCCCTTTTGGGGGGGTTGACTACTTGTAAATTAGGAAGGGACTGGTCTTGAAACATAGGTGCCCTGTAAGTTGATCTATAATTACTTTCACTCAAAAGGTTCTGGTACATGTACCATAAATCCAAAGAGCCTACAATATACTTACAAGAAACTGGGCATTAATTTTACTTATAATTCTTTCTTCTTTTTACAAGTTACTTCATTTCATTTCCCATGATAAGTCTTTCAAATATAATTTTTTAACACCAATTTCTCAGTATTCTTATGCATTTTACACATTACAAAATATTTTCTACCGCAGGAAAAAAAACCACCACCACAAGTGCATTTAGTATTCTAATGTTATCATACATATTCATATATTTTAAAATAATATTTGCTTTTAAGTTTCCCGACCGCCATGGTTGTAACTCTGTAAACAATTCTTGCCATTATTTGTGTGTACAACTCAAGTATAAGTGCCTTTATTCTCAGTTATCTGGGAGAAAAACCTAATGCTATGTAACCTAATGTCCCACGGAAGGAAACATCGAGTGCCACGTCTTTGTAAGCATAACATCCTACGGAAAAAACAGAGTACCGCGTCTTTGTATCAATATCTTCAAGTACATGTAAAAGCGCTCTTTATATGTTTTGGTTGAAAAAAAAACGAAAAACCAAACGGGCCGCTGTGATTTTTTTCTCGCGCCGTTTAACATTTTTTTAAAGCTAATCGTAAACCAGTGCCTGTTTATTTCCCCCCAAAAGTTCCTCTGTTCTTCTTACATATTAATAATACCTTGATGTAATATAAAAACCGATTGCCTATATTGATATGATGACAAAGTTGTTACACCTGTATGTATCATATCATATTCGTTGTCTGTAATTATTCGTGTGTATATATATAACGGTCTAGCATGGGTGGATAATTATGAGATTTCGCTGTTTTAGATGATGAGGTAATTAATTGTTTAAACAGAGAAATATATCAAAGCAATTTATTTGCTGTAGAGATTATAGTAGATGCACATTTGGGCCCACCTTTTAGCTGTTTTCATAATTTGGAACTGTACAGCAGCATTTCAAAAATGCTTTTAACCAATAACAATTTATCCCCTCTAAAAAATGAAGCGAGATTTAAATATACGCCCCCCCCCCCCCCACAACAACAAAAAACAAAATATAATAAAATACCTTCATAAATTTACTAAATACCTGTACTAGATTGTGTAGTATTTGGTGTTTAATAAAATCACTTTTATCATGTACTTAAAGGTAGTGCATCGTAGTGATCTTAGCGATTAAGATTCTTGAGAATTCTGTACGCTGAGGGTCACGAGAGGGCTTGCATCCAAAAACGTTGTCACACGATACCCTAGCTTTTACAGCGGTCTTGTTTCATTCAATGACATCTTTTAAACGTTTGAAATAAATTCATTTGTCAACTTTGTCTCAGGTCATTGTTAGCAGTGACCTGGACAAACGAGTACAATAATGAATATGCAAATCTAATTGTCAATTTTTATGGTAGCCGATATTAAACATTGTACAGGGAGCTGTACACTGATTGGCTACTAAAGAGATGGAGGTATCAGCTGCCGTTTTAGTTACCCGCCAATTTTACTCAATTATTTGATCTTCAGTGGTTATAAGTTACCCCTAAAAAATGAAGTCATAGTACTCTATTATTATCATTGTAACGCATACTATTAAAGGCAGCAATGGTGTAACCCATTTGTTTTATTCTTTCGGTCTTGACAATAAAACAATGATCAAATAGATGATGTAAACAAGTCTGTCTTATTGTCTTTATTATCTCATTTACAATCATGGTACGATAAGAATTGTTTAAAACTTGGAGTCTGGACACTTAAAATGCGCTGTCCGATCTTTGGTGAGTTGGGGTTTCAGCTTCTGATACGAAACATCGTCGTTTCCCCCCCTTGTTTGGGGGCTTTCTCCTCTGAACCGTAACTTAATACAGACCCATGTGGTGTACTAACAACGTGCATGATGAACCCACTTCATCCAAGCATGGAGGTGGTTCTAGGCGCATACGAACTGAGAAGCGATAGCTCACGCGCTTATTGGAGCTGCCGGACTGTGTGCTGCCCTCTGCCGGATTCTAAGGAAATATTTAATGTCTGCATACATAACGCCCTTAATTTTTTATAAAATAAAAGTATTTTTGCTTCAGGTAATTGTATACAGTACTTATAAACCGGATTCAATTATCAAAGGCTCTTAATTCTCCTTAGAAACCCTTTTTTTTATAATTATATAAGAAAAATGACGTCATACACATACACACACCATACATCGTACGTACGTCTAGTCGCGTCAACCGCCTCGCACGCACGTTACGTTTACGCAAGGATTATTGAAAGTAAAACGTTCCGAAACCAGTTGGTTTAGTTGTGAGTCGAGTTGTGACTCGGGAAAAACGCGAAAGCATTCCGAAAAGGTCCTCGTTTTTTCGGTGAAAATCCACCAAGAAAGAAGTGGGAAAATAACTAGCTTGTTATCAGACGATTAATACTGTCAACAACGTCAAAATGTACCCTAATCAAGAACGGCCTCCGGCGTACTCTGACGCCGGTTATGCTTACGATCCGCAACAGCAGGCGTACCACCAGCAGGGCTACCCAGGGCCGGCCGCTGCGCCGGTAGCGAGTCCCGGGCAACATGCAGGGGCCCCTCCGCGCGGTCAAGGCCCGAAGCAGGGGCACGGTGCTCGTGGTAGGAGCGGACAACAGGGGCAAAACAGGTAGGCCTGGGTATTTTTCGTTGAAAAGGAAGTTATAAACCAACCGATTAGTCGAGTCAGAATTACATGTAGTATTACCTAAAGTCAAGATAAATAGACCTGAATTGTTGTTTATAATGATGTTGGACCTACATGTAGTACTAGTCTACCCTAGTTTTAAAATTCAGTTTCATATCTCCTCCTATTCTTATTCCCATACCTAACACCATGTATTTTTAGTTCTGTTGTGTAGCATAGCAATGGCAGAATCTTCGCTAAATTTTGCCTTTTTCTACAGAAATAGGACAAAAATCTTTAGTCCTACATGTACATGTAGGTCTAACTCTAAGTATTTGTATAGAAAACAGTTTTAAACTAACTAAACTAGGCACAGGTATTTAATAATTTGTTGTACTAGTTTTTATTTCTGCTCCAGATAACAATTTGAGTTCACATACATATAGTGCTCCAATCTTAATTCATACTCAGTCATAGACAAAGTTTAGGACTAGAATTCAAACTAGTAATATATTCTCTTAACATTGAAAACCTGTGTGAATCCTACCACCTACATGTATTCCATTCAGGTTCTAGAAATAATCCTTGAAAAAGAGTGTGCACAAAACAAAACTATAAAATGAGTATTATTAAAATCTATGTAATTCTACCCACTTCTCCATGCACAGAAAGCCGCAACCAAAACAGCAGCAGCAGCAGCATAAACAGCAGTCGCAGCAGCAGGGACATCAGCGACAACAGCAGCAGAGGAACCCTCAACCCAAGCAGAAACAAAAGAGGAGAAGGATACCAGATATATCTGAGATCAGTCTCTGCATCAAGTACGCCCTGTTCTTTGCCAACTTTTTATTTTGGGTGAGAGAATTTTGTTTTCTAACCAATATAAATGTATTGAAATTTCTTACCCCTAATCCCTAACTCTCACTCTTACCACTAACTCCTAACTACTAATCCTTGATAAAGCATGTATCATTTTGCATTCCTGGGCAGATTTTCTACTGTTTTTCTAGCCGATGTTTGGTTGTATGCCAATGCCTTGATGCTATAAACATTAGCTTGTAATTATCCTGTTCAAATATTTTACTTGAGATGTGGGAGTCCGAGTACAGTATGTACGTGGTGTGTAAGATGAAAGAAATATTCCAAAGTCTGAATACTTATTTATCTATAATTTAAACACAATATTTATCATTCCTATACATTTACACCTATGTGCTACTACTACTATTTTGGCTGCTGTTGTTGCATTACAACTGTTTTACAACATTTCATCGCTAGTGGAAATGGTTAATTATTTTTATTCCATAGTTTGTGCTGCTATCAACCACAGCCAACTGACATACATATATCTACACGTTTGCTTTGGTCCTGCTAAAAATCCTAGGGTTCATCTAAAAATAAACATGTCACTTTATGTGACACGTTGTCTGAAATATCTACTGTTTATTTATTTTCCAGTTGCTACCATCCTACATGCATGTTATTGGGAAGTCCCTCAAAGGGACAGTGTATGACGTTTGGATTCCAGTCCTGAATATAATTCAATTACATGACCACAAACGGCAGTAACTGTATTAATTTCTCTTTTCATTCTTGGAATTGAAAATTATTACGACCTACTAAGAGCAATATAGAAGAAGAAAATTAGCTTTTTTATTTATTTTCACTTGGTTCGTCTTTGTAAATATCGAAAAATAGCCCGCCTATATGGTTATAAACACTTGAACAGACAAATTGTTTTTCACCATACTACAGTTTGCAGATGGTAAACAGTAATATTTTTGATGCAAATTTCCAAGCGACATGTGGGTGAGTTAATTGAAACATCCGGCACGAAAGAATCCAACAATCCTACCATGGTGATTCCTTGCTATGAAAGCTAAACTACCGTTGCTAATTATATATTTATACAGAGTTACTCCTGGTCCGTATTACTAGTTTTGACATCAATTTTCAGCCCGTAACTTCAAGGTCATTGCCTTGGTGCTGTTGCATTTGCTTTGCAATTAATCCCGGGTTTGACTTTTAAATTTTCTAATTAAAATACTCTTTTACTGTTAGCCAGTTATTCTCTGATGTACTCCATGTCTTTTTTTTGTCTTACACGAGTACATCAGTTGGGACTACATGTACATGTACATGTATTCTGAGAGCCCTAACCATACTAGCACACTGTGTATCAACCTCACATCAACCTCTTTCACAAACAGATCATTATTATTGTGTACGTGTTATCCACAAATGTGGCCTATTCATTAGTTCAATACGTGCCACGCTCAGCCACTAACCATGCTATTATCTTACTAAAAACGTTCATTCTGCTTTCAGTTTCCGTATCCTATTTTTATCACAAGAGAATTAAATCATGGCAACTCTGCTGCAGAGATTTCAATGGAAGAATAGTTAGCATACAGTATGTAGTGTTTTGATATAAACTAGTAGTACGGTACATGTACACGTCTGTGTAGTTCCCTTGTTCCTAGCAAATAGGAGCCATATTGTGGACTGCTTTTTTGTTCCCCTCCGAAAGATGTTTCCACTAAGAAGATGGCTAAGATTTACAGAATTTCCTTGCTTCAAATTTAATTAAGATTCTCTATCCTAATTAATATTTTTTTTAGGTACTGTACATGTACTTGTACTATATGTATGTAATCCGATTTGCAGTAGTACTGGTACATGTACTGTATGTATTGTACGTTTTGAAATACAGACATCTTAGTGAAATGTGGACCCTTTGCAGCAGTGTAATAGTTGTGAACTTCAACATTTTAAATAGTTTGTACTGCGTACGTATAAACATCTAAATTTAGGCCGACAGCATTTGACATTTCTTTCACTGTTATTAGCAATCGTGCAGTTTGTGGGATTACAATATCTCAACATTTCCAAATGCTAGCGACTCTTCAAATCTGTCGTGCGCACACGTGTGACTTTCCCTCCCCCCCCCCCCCAAACCTGACCTTTCTCCACCCCTTTCCTCCCTTGGCCCCCCCCGGCTCGAAACCTCCTATCCCTAGCTGGTACCCCCTGGCCCATATCATGTTAATCCCATTTCCGCTGTGTCGGTTAAGATTAGCATGCCAGGTTCGCTGTTTGTATTAAAAGACTAGGTTAACATCGGAGGAAACCTTGATCCGCCTATCAACAACAATACCTGTGTAGAGACTGCGTTTTGTGCCTTCCAAAATAACTTTTCATATAGACAAGTTTCTATTCTACATAATGATGAGGCTGGGTATTCGCGCTATTATCATCTTGTACATGTACGAACTGCTTGATCAGTGAATACATGTTAACAGTTAACACGGTCATACAGACAGATCATGATTTTTGTACTGGATGTACCAAGAGCTGATATGTTACCATTCACCATAAAGGCGCTGTAAAGTTGAAAATTTCAGTTCTGGAATACCGGTGACTAACAATCATAAACTTTGAAAGTCAGTTAACATAAGTTTTGTTTTGTGTTTTGCACCACAGCATGGGATCAAGGCGTGCGATTATCATAGCCTATTCGTGGTGCATGGTTACATACTATGTCTGCACAATCACATTCTGCTTCTCACCCAAAAATATAAATATATTCTTTAGCCAATAAAATATACCCCTTTTCCCCTAATGTAAAACAATCCAACCGATCTCTTCCCTTACACTGTACATGTATCTTTAACAATTTTTTTATTTAAAAAATATCACAAAAGGTTTCCAAATGAACATACATGTACCATACCAAAAAAACTAACTGCAATTTTAGTGAGCAACTCTTGAATAGTGGCTCCTGTGTACACACAAATACTGTAGCTGTATAGTATGTACAATAGTAAGTACTGTTGGCCTCAGGGTTTTAGGTATTTGTTTATATATATTGTGAACCGCCTAAATATATAGGACTAATAGTGTTTACATTACACATTTTGTGGTGGTTGTCAAGCTGGTATGTGTACATGTACATGTAGGTGTACCGGTACATGTTTAAATGTACAGTAAATAGTGCGAGCTACATGTACATGTATGTATGGTACATGTACTTGTACATGTAGTATTACCAAGTAAAACCATTTCTAATCAGCCGCCATAGTCAACAGCCGATCTCCAATCGTAAAAGAAAACATTGTTCTCCCATAGAAGCAAAACAAGATTTGGTAGTTAATGACTTCAGTTTGAGGCACTTCTTATAGCTCAATCCAAGCCAAATGGTATAATCATTTGGTGTTGGGCCTCATTTGTGTATGCATTTGTAGGTGTGGAATGCAGAGTACATGTACATGTACATGTACATGTATGCTGGCAGTGTTGCCAATCTATAATTTACAAGTACCTGCTGCCATGTTCTTAGTGCAAGTTGTTTCCTGTATATTTCCTGTTATTGATATCGCCACACAGTTTGTGAGAATTGATGACTGAACAAGGCAGTTTTTTTCGTTTAGACTGTTCCGTCACTTCCGTGAAAACATACTGTACGTATAATTTAGCCACAGAAGTACAGTGCAGAGAACGATGGTGTGGGTGTGATTTTACAATCAAGTTGTCTTGACTAGAAACTGAAACACTTTTGAAATTACTCGTCCATTGCAGCTATGACGTTTTTCAGACAAAATAATCAGACAAATCAAGCTGTTTAAGACTGGGATTCTAATCACAGGTCTTTGCAGTGCTCTTAATGTACATGTACACGTACCACATGTACCAATCTATTTTATACAGGCTTACCATTTTCATACTTTGCTTGTAGTACAGTATAACAATTTTGTCTGCCTAACCATTTTATTAAAGTTCTTGTAAACATCATAAATAACGAATCTAATTCTCGGATGCAATATTAAATATTTGTGTTCACCAATGATCCATTACAATAGAAACTTTGTTGTCAGTGTGCCTCATCGTTACGTGATATGTACAGAATATGTACATAACCAAATAACCTACATGTAAGCAGTAAACTAGTGTAGTATGTTGGGTGTGGTTCAAATGTAGAGCAGTGATTTTGAAGCTGTACAATGTACATGTAGTTAGTTTTAGTGCAAATTTTACTCTTTGTCTACGGAATTTACAATTAGTAGTTACAAATGAATAACAAGCTATTTCATTGGCTGTAAGAAAGTAGTAGCTAATCACAAGACCAATCGCATGCTGTTTTATATATCAATACGCTCAGTGATTTTTTGCCGTTAGTTAAATCACTGTAGTAGCTTAACCCTAGGCAGAGAGTTAAGGTGGTTGTTAAAGTAGTTCTGCTTTTAAAATAATTTGTTTCCGAACAGAACCACGCACTGTGTACTAAATTATGGATACTGATTAGCTTCTTTGTTCAAAATCAATTGATTGTGAATGAGTCAATGCGTGCTGACAATAGTCTGTGGTGTCAGGTATGTCTGTGGAAGGCCAACTAACAAGAATGCTCTTCCTTTTAAAGTTTTTGTCATGGTATCCAACAGTTTCAATAAAAAACTGATTGCGAATCTTGATAACAGGACCAGAAAGTTTCCTTCCATCAGAAAGTTGTCACCTGTACCCGTACATGATACAAACGGGTATACATACATACTAAACAAACATAGTGATGGAATAAAGGCTATAAAAAGAGGGATTGTGTGTATACATGTACAAAAAAAAGGAATACATCAATACAGTACTTTAGCTTTAGTGCCTAACTCTAGAGCTGTGAATTGTAGCGTATATCCGTATGTTCTGGTACACGTACTACAGTATACTACAGTATGCATGCAATACATGTTGTCTTTCTTTGTTTGTTAGTTATGGTTGGTTTTCCCTGAATGATGATATATCGAAGCACAGAGTTTATCACCCCTTTATAATATCGTGACAATACAGAATGGCTAGCGAGTCTGCTACAATGTAAGCAGGCTTTCTGTGTCATACGAGTTGCTACGCAACCGTTTGGGTCAGATCATTCCGTCACACAAAAACATAAGATGTGCATTACTAACTGCAGAGCTCTACATGTACATGTACATGTGTACGTGTAGTCTATTCCTGGTGCATGTATGTTATCCAATTCCTGAGTGTTGTGAACTCTACTATATTTATTATGTTTCTACTCAATCCAGAAATGCAAAAATCTCAACATTTTTCCCAATTTATGATTTTCTTCTGATCTCTTGCGAAGAGGTCAGACATCTCTGATGTTCTAAAGTTGACACTGGTAATGTTGTGTGGTACATGTACACATGAAATAGGTGACTATAGGGAAACCTTGGATGTACATGCACATAGTGCAAGTATAATGTATGTATTGATACGCGATAGACCATGTGAGCATATGGTGCATTCTCACAAGGTGCAACTTAACACATTATCAATCGTTGATGTGGTTTACATGGACCTCACCCGTGTGACGGAATATTGATTCCCATGTTCATTCATGTACGTGTACACTCATAGCGACGTTGTAGTCCATTAGTTTAAAGGGGTGCTGTCTAAATACATGTACATGTACATTGTAGAGCGCCCTTTAAATTTGCTTGATCGCAAAAGGTGAAAACCATAATTTACTCACTTTTCATTGGATTTGTTACTGTACATGTATTACTACAATCAACAAAGGTTAGAATTTATGTTTATCTCCACGTTTTATTTTTGGTAAATGTCACATTATTATGGATGCTTGCGAGTTTGCCCCCCTAATACTGTGGAGACGTTTAGTTGAATTTATTATCACCCTCGAAAATATCCGTTCGGGTTTCATACTACCCTTTGAGCTTTTGAGATTCTGCTAGGATCGAAACGTCAGGCCACTCTAATTTTAACATATTTTATACTCTGGGTCATCGCAGCAAGTAAGCAGTGTGCAGCAGTTCCATATTCTAACTTCGTTTCATACTTAGATTGATAATTTGGTAGGTTGTCCACGTTTAGCTTTTAAATGGTACGTGGCACGAACAAATCCAATCCATTCTCGGGTCGTTACAGACGCGGTTTTCTTGTTGAGAATGGATTATCCCCGCCAATCACTGTGCTAGCTGCAAACTCCATAGGGTTAAGGATATTCAGGAAGCCCTGTTGCTGTAAACAAAAGAAAAAGCTCTTCTGTGTAAATACTTGTACTTAAGTGATTCCATTGAAAATTAATGCATACAATAGCTAACATGTACATGTAATAATAAATTACTTTCAGGGTTTTACCTGACAGTGAGCTGGGTCATAAGGTCAGGGTTGTGCATGAACGCTACTTTACATGAATATTCATGATGTGTTTTGTTTGTTTGGTTACAGCTTGGTGGGTGTGGCCTTATTGCTGCTGGTATTTGGGCTTGGAGTGACAGGGTATGTATCATTGTATGGTGTGGTGTACATGTATATGTAGTTTAAAAAGTACGCATTTATTTACACAAATTTTGTACAATCTGGTCGCATGTCAATTTTTTGTTATTGAAACGAAGAGGAAGGTGAACTGTTTCTGATTCGTTCCTTCCATTGTGACCTTAAACTCACTTCCCATAATCCCATCCTGTCTAATCTAGGAAGGTTGGCTCTAATACAGTGTGGTGTATACCAAAAACAACACTTGCAATATGACCTGAACACTCACTGTATGTACATGTACATGTATGATTTCAGTTATGTACATGTATTAGACATTTATCCTTGCGTCGTAGTCAAAATGTTAGGACTTGTTTTTTTATCATGTATGATCTAGTCCCATACATGTTTGCTTCTTAAGTTGGCTTGGTAGAATAGAATGATTAGAATTCTATCTTCCCTTCCTTCCAATTCCCCCTCCTCCTCCCTCTTCTTCTCCCCTCTTCTCCTCTTCTCCTCTTCCCCTCCTCCCCTCCTCTTCCCCTCCTCCCCTCCTCCCCTCCTCCCCTCCTCCCCTCCTCCCCTCCTCCCCTC
>JAVCKS010043328.1:0-10820 GCA_032273685.1 Pteraster tesselatus
CCCTCTCCCACCCCTTGCCTCTCCCACCCCTGCCTCTCTCACTCCTATCCTTTCCCACAGGCCGAACGCTGAGAGCATGTATAACTTTAGCCCGCTTGCCATCACGATGAACGAGCCTGAGGAGGGCGTGGCCCCGACGGACTGCCGACACCGGCCGGACCAGTGTCTGATGGAGAAGGGGATGTGGGACGAGGCCAACCAAGAGAAACTACGACTGGAGGAGAAGCAGAGGACTAAGAGGAAGCTGAGAGAGGCACAGGCAACGGCAGCAACAGAGGAAGGTGGGTGGTAGGGCAAGACAATTACCTCAAGGGCTAAGAGGAGAGTCAGGTCCTAGAGGTGGATGGTAGGGCAAGACACTTACCCCAAGGGCTAGGCGGAGGGTCAGGTCCTAGAGGTGGGTGGTAGGACAAGACACTCACCCCAAGGGCTAGGCGGAGGGTCAGGTCCTAGAGGTGGGTGGTAGGGCAAGACATTTTACCTACAAGGACTAAGTGGAGAGTCAGGTCCTAGCAGTGACAGGGGAAGGTGGGTGGTAGGGCAAGACATTTTACCTCCCAGGACTAAGTGGAGAGTCAGGTCTTAGCAGTGACAGGGGAAGGTTGGTGGTAGGGCAAGACAATTTACCTCCAAGGGCTAAGCGGAGAGTCGGGTCCTAGCAGTGACAGGGGAAGGTGGGTGGCGAAATACGAAGTGTTTTGTTGGAGGTGCTCTTTAAGGAATCTGTTTGCTTCTCTTGTTGTCTACAGGCAAGCCATTTGATAGCTACAAACCACTGTGGTTCGACAGGAAATTTGACCCCTTGTCCAAGAGCATGATTCACATCTTCAATCACAAGTACTGGCAAAGTAAAAGTGCTGGCGATTGGTCACAATGCCCCGATATATACTAGTTTGGTAGCGATACTATAATAATATACTAAGAGTGGTTTTGTATTCTGACGTGGCAGCCTATGGCGTACAAGAAACCATCGCTCCCAATTCATAATGGTTTCTGGTTGAAAAGGGGCGACTTTTACCAGTGTATCGTGGGAAAGGACGCATGGTTAGATCATGTGAAATTGGTAATCACACTGTACGTTCAAATGCATCGCAATCTGCCAGTATGACCATGTGCGAGAGTGGTGTATTCACTGATCACACACGCTTCTTAAAACTCACATTTTGCGCATGCTTTCATTCTCATCTAATTCTCGTCTTGTTTAACCACGGAAGTGTTACGTTAAGTTGGCCTAGGCAGTGTATTGTGTGCTATTATCTCAGCTGTTGCAGGTTTGAGCTGTTCCTTGAAACGCCTCAATTAATTATGCTGGGGCTAGCTTTGGATTCGGGTAATAGTTTGTTTACGGTTTAACCCTTCAATGACTGCAGTGGTCGCAGACGGGTGGGCAGAAACGGCAGGAAACAGTCGAGCACGTGCTGCAGAAAATTCAGATTTTGCCATTATTTTTTTTCCAGTATTACAATATATTTTACAAAATCATGTTGGGATTTAGAAAATAATTACCTAATGGCTTGGGCACACAATTTTATTTATTAGAGTGGTCTCTAGAGGGGGTACGGATAGGTACGTAGCCCTCTTTCAATGGCGATAAGTTATCAGGCGGTAGTACCAAGACTAAGAGAAAGTACTATTCCTACATCCGAAGAGGTGTGTTTGACTGAAAATACGATAACCGCAGTGTGGTATACTTGATATAATAGCTTGGGTGCATTGTGAAAGTGTGCTGTTCATATTTTGAAGCATGCCGTTTGTTTCGTGTGGGTTTCTTTAGGGGAAAATGGCTGTTTTCCGTCGTTTTCTCCCATTTTCTCCGAATGAGTATGTCTGTGTTATACACGCAGCCATTGGGTGGTTGTCAGAAATCAATATTCATAAGTTGTAAATGAGGTGTGATGACACGCTGCTTTTCATGAAACCCAGGCTGAAGGACTGAAAAAATGCGCAACGCCTGTTTATTAGACACAGCTCTCTTCTCAATAAAACTGGAGTTGGTCTTTTAAGGTTTGACTCTGCTGTTAGTCTCCATTCAAGTCTGATCATGGTTGATTACAATTACCACAATCAACAGTGTGTCTTCTCCCGAGGGTGTAGCCTCCAGGCATCTAGCGTCCAGGCATCTAGCGTTCAGGCATCTCGTTAGTTTTGTACAGTACCTAGAAGTTTGATGTTTAGATGCAGAGGCTAGCTCAACTTTGTCAGTCCTTACTGTAAAGGTCACAAATAATTGGTTAATAAATTAATTTATAGTAGGCATGTGATAGTTAGCCAGCACTGTGTCCTGAAATTATATGGTAAAAAAAACATGCATTCAAACTCGTGGGACTAAAATGTGTAATTCAGGTTTGAGCTGGTTATGCATTGAAAGGTTTTGGAAAAAACGGCACATTGAAAATTAAACAAAATACTAAATCCCTTTCAAATCACTACTATTTTACTCATTGTGCCATGAATGTGGAGGCCAAATTCCATAGCAATATTTCAGGAAAGGCCTAAAAGTCAAGTAAAAACCTCAACTTTTTACGGTGGGAAATAGTCAATTCTTTTCTATAATGGTTATATTTGGTAGTGTAGTATGATTCATCGCTCTGTTCGAGATTGGTAGTCAGCATTATGCGCCTATAGGTGGCGCTCTTTGTTTCTTTCTTGTTGGATATGATCTGTGGCCCATTTCATGTATTACTAACATGTATTACCGGTACTATGCAGCTTTCCATGTGAAAAAGGAGAATCATTTTTTATTTTTGGTCCATTATCCCTTCCGTTTGCATCTAAAGTAGCTAATAAAATATGCATTGGAAATGCTTTATTTAGTTGTTACTTAAACAAATAAAATAAAAGTTAATATAATATTTAATATTTACTAATATTTTGTAAATATTGTTTTATAGGCTACTGTGTAATAATGATGCTTGTTTAACAAACAAACAAAACCAACACCAAAGGCATCCGCAAAATGTACATTTGCAAATGAATTTGTCTAATAAGTTGTAACCGACTAAAAGTCATGTAAAGTCACATGGCTTGATTACTGTATTACGTATTCTATAGGAAGTTGTGCACAAAAATTTCGAGAGGAATGAGATACAACTGTTAACATTTTGTTACTAGCCACAGCCTAGTTTTTCTCCAAGACGTCACTATCTTATACACGTAACTATCAATACTCGTGATAACTCGACAGAGGGCGTGCTTTTCGCACAACAATAGATAGTGACTCATTCTGTTGTTTGAATTGATCCATGCGAAGGTCTTGGAACCAAGACTAGGCACAGCTCCAAGGTGTACGTGTACGCCCGGATGGAATGCCGGTGACGTCACTAATCTGTTTACGTCACATAATTTACTTTGCTGGCTTTTTGACCGCCATGTAGGCAGTACCACACAAAAGTGTTAGCGTTAACCTTCACGCTCTCCCGCACGCGCGTTTCCGAAACTGCTTTTGTAAAATAACATTCAAATGTTTTGATTTATTTTGGGTTCTCTGAAAGAGATTGTATAAACAATGACTCAATCATTCAGTAATTGAAATCATAACGTATGGTAGTTGTATTCCTATAACGTTAGATCAACTTTATTTAAAGATCTAGGCCGCAACTTGAGAAATATTGTTAAACGTTGATTTATACTGGAGTAGATTTGCCCTAGCTTGAACAGTTTTTACGGATGGTGACAGATTATTTTACTGTCGAGAAATGAATTCGTGCTTCCAGCCAATATATCATTTTTCATTTCCGTGGATGTATCTTTTTTTCCAATCAGAGCCAACAGTAAACAAGGGCACACCTACCAATTTAATTCAACATGTAAAATTATTTATTTCCCAAAGTGAAATGAGTCTGGAGTCGGACAGTACCTAGTACCGTACATCTTTACATTGTTTGCGGGTTTGCATTGTCGATATTGATATTTATAGGCTTAAACCATGCATTTTTAGATTCTCGTGTGGCTTCACCAAGATACTGCATGCTGGTACTACACTGACCATAAATAATATAGGCTTTCCTTGCCAATTTCAACACCAAATCGTTCACCGAGGTCACTACATTTCGTTTAAAATGAATGCAACTTTACATCGACATTCGACAGTCGAAAAAGTAATTTAATTTCAATAGTTGCGGATCATCCATAATTCAAAGTGGTTACTAAGTTCATTCAATTTCGTCCTCATCATTGAATTTCGTCTGTTAGAGAAAATTTATCAAAACATTTCTTTCAAATTCGTTTCTGTGGTGTGTGCTCTCTTAATTTGATTGCACGAATTGGAAATAAATGGCAGAAATCCAGCTGGAAAATGGTCCAACTGTAACCGTCTTGAAGGCCTTTAAACGAAATTGAATGTCGAAACGAACTCTATATATGCATCCAAACTAAATTAAACGCTTTATTATCTAAAGAGAAATCCCAGTTTGACTAAATTAGACAAGTTGCATGAGTTTGAACGCGCGAAATTGGATGATCTGTTTGTTAAAATTTGCACCTATACTTTGATTATTTTCATCGATACTTTAATGTTTTATTCAAACGAAGCTATGTGGATGTAATCTGTAAAATATATAATATTGAAATAATGTATAAAAAAGGCGAAATAAATTCTCGTTCTCTCGTTTAGCTTTATTTTGTGATATCAAGCGTCTTCAGGGGCCCTTTAGAACCCTCCTGGGTCCCCTTCTGACTATGTGCTTAACGTATTGAACATTTATTCACGATCGAGTTATTATCGAACTTTTTCCGAATTAATTATAATTCGACCAATCAGCCCCGTCCCTAATGACGAAGTGAGCGGAAGGGGAGGAGTAGGATAGGGTGGGCAGGGATTAGGAGGAGGTTGGTTGCCGTGCACCCCCCCCCCCCCGTACACATCCACTACCCCTCCACTACCCCTCCCCACCCCCTCCTCTACCACTCTTCTACCCCTCCCCATTCCTCCTCTACCCTCCACCTATCCCTCCCCTCTCATAATCCTACCTCTCTCCTCTCCCAACCTTACCCCTCCCCTCTCCGAACCTAACCCATCCCCTCTCCTAATCCTCCCCTGGTGTTTTTGAACAGCGATGGACCATTACCATTGATGAAGAAAGAGAACGGCGCTGATTGGTCGAAGTGATAATTTATTCGAGAAAAGTTCGTGGTAATACACAGTTTAGCTGCTGGTTCATACTTTATACGAACTGCGAAGCGAAAATGACGTCGTATATTTGCTGCGAATTATTTTTGAAGTTAAAATAATGTTCAACTATCAGTTAACAATTCTCAGCGAATATCAGTCATTGTGTCATTTTAGTACGTAAAATTCGCTTCGCTTTTGCATGAAGTATAAACCGAATATTGGCGTAGAATTTGGGCTTGTGCGAATTCGTATTATGTAATTGGTTGTGTACTGTACACGCTGCATCATAATGAGAAACGTATGGATGCACACAATACGTTGAGCACGCGTAAATCGCTTGTAATCGCATGTGACACGCGTAACTCACTTTCTTGTTTCTGCGCGTCTGATTCGCGCATTGTTATTGAACTAAATTCTTTGGCGCCAAACTTTAAGCTGGCTCAAGAGTCAAACTGACATCGACATTGTCTAGTCTGAACGGTATGGGTGAGGCATTGTACACATTCACCGGTGAGTAACTTTCAACAATAATGAATCTTATTTTATCTTGAGTAAACCAGGGCAGCTCCTTGCCCTCGAACTAGCGGTCTTAGATGAAATTTGAACACGGCTAGCGAGGTGACGTCCTATTAAACATACATGTTCACGATCTGATTTCTGCAACCGATTAAGAAATAATCGCATAGTTTGCGTGGCTGTATAATATTTTGTTGTTTTTATTCAAGAAAAATCTGACGAGGAAAATGGCCGATTCCGAGACAAACCGCAACCTCCCTAGCAACCAAGATGTATCATCCATATCAGGTACGGTCGCTATTGGTGATGGGAGAACAGCACAGCCGACTCACCAGCAGTCACCAGAACCATCGGCTGGCACAGCAGCCCACCAACCAAACAACGACGGCTCAGCCTCCCCACAGTTCGTACAAACCTTCTCTCTAGCCCTCGACATAGCCACCATGGCAGAGTCGGTCTTAGAGAGTGCCTCTCAGGCCAGCTACCGGTCATTCGTTGCAGACAATCTAGCTCGCCAGACACTAGAAAACGCGCAGGCAGTTACTGGCATCGCCCACGATGTCTGCCGCACGGCCAGGGCGGCGGTAGAGCTAGCGGTCAAGACATGCCGATCGGACGGTGTGACTGTAGAAGACGCCTACGAGTTATACTGTAAGGTGAAGAAGCCACCCATCGGCTACGAGCAATTCCAACAGGTTATGCATTCCAAGCGGGCTTCGTCTAGCGGCAGGGCTTCCAAATCTATAAATTTACAACCGGGTCCGTCCCGACCAACTGAACCCACGCAGGATTATTATAATCGTCACGGTCTGAGCAGAGTAGATAGCCCGTCCAAAAAACGGTGGCCTGCGATACCGAAGGATCGAGACGGGCCATCGCCGCCAGTGTCACGCCGTAGTCCGAGTCCGCGAAACCGAAGCCCCGATGTATTCGGCGAGAGATACCCGTCGCCCGTGGAACAGTGCATGGAGGACTTTGCACTGCACTGCTCCAGCTGCTCTTCGCTTCCAAGTCTACCGGAAGATGACGAAATAGATCGAGATTTCCCGGAAGATGGTGTTAAGGTGCACGGACTTTAGTCGAAAGCTATAATTTCCACGGGAAGCTTCCAAGAACACACAGTACGATAAGAGAAATACCGAGGCAAGCCGGTGCGCTTTTCCCGCCCTTATCCAAGCGTTGTCCGTTATCGTCTGCGTACCCGTTGTAGAAACGGCATTGGTTATCTCGGAATAATCAAGATGTTCAAATAGTGTGGTACTAACGTAGTACGTTTTAGGGAAATGGGTCATTAAGGAAATTGGGTCAGGATTATGGCATTTAGTTTAAATAGTTGGGGTAATCCGTATTTTAAGGTAGACTTGACCAATTGCTGTTACTCGAGTGTTTCGAAGAAAGTCGTAATACAATGTACACTATAGTAAAGTATCTTTTAACAAAAGCTCAGTACGCGATATATGATATGCCGTGCCAAGTTTGCCAGTTGCTGTTCGCTATTATGTTTTGAGGGAAGGAACCTCAAACATGCGGTGGACATCTTTCCTTTTACGAATAATTTTGCTGAACATCTACAGGACGGACCGTGGCGGGGGTATAATTAGGAAACAAGATACATCCCGCGGTGCAACTGGCAAGAGTGCAGACTGTGCAAACTACGGTGGAAGGATGTCCCACAAATTAGAGTTTATTGGCGGTAATTATCACCCGGCAATAATTAATGATTTCCACAAACGGAAAGAACAACCGGGCGCTGGCGCCTGGGGAGTTTGGCTTTGGTTCATGTAGCAGTGACTTTTGGTTGGGTGGGTATTATGTTGGGCGTGTAAACACAAAAATTATACCCATCATCCCGCCGTGGGCTGGACTATAATAAACAATGGTACGGCCGGCGGCTGATGAATACTCCTCCATTGTGTTGTGTATGTATCCATAGGCGTACGAGGCGGGGGCCAGGGGGGACATTGCCCTCCCCTCCCCCAAACAAAATTGGGGCAAAATGTCGGGGAATTCGGGCAAATTTTCTACATTACATGTAGTTATAAACTATCACTCCCTGGAATATCATTGTTTGGGCAAATTGGCTTCTCTACCCCCCCCCCCCCCCCCCCTCTATATATACTCCAGCGGCCCCGTACGCCTATACGTGTACACGTATATGGCACGTTAAAATACAGTGTATTTTCCACTCTAAAAATATCGTGTAGCCTATAATAGTGTACATGTACATGTACTTTATACAATGAATGACAATATGCCTATATATAGCCCATACATCGATACTGACTATTAAAGCGTATCTTGTTTTGCATTTCTCGAACGAGCGCGGTGTCAGAGGACTATATTTTTAATACATTACTCATATAGAAAAGACTTTATAGAAAATAGTACATTGTTTCATTTTCAACACTGACTTTTTTATATTCATATTTGTTATATTCAAAATATATATTAGTCACGTATATATTTCCTGGATGATAGGTTTTTCTATAGGTCACGGTGACTATTATAGGCGTACACTTCTTTTGGTTATACAACACGTCAAATATTCAATTTTCGTTCATAGATGTATTGTCATCTTAATTTCAAACGATATCCACTGAAAACAATCTGTGTAAAAACGACTTAAGGAAAACCGGCCAAGTTCGAAGGGGTCTCTCTTAGTCCTCAGCCAATGCTTTCCGCAGCACTGGCTCAGAACTTCAGACGGTGACAGTCAGGAAGAAAATAAATCCCTGAGATAAACTAAGTGGCGGCACGTACAGCACACTAAGTGCTAAGTTAAAAGATCCGATGCACAACATAATTGTTGAAAACAAAAACAAAAACATCTGGAATTTGTCTAAAAACTATCAGGCTATAGTTGGCTTAATTGCTCTTAGTAAAGAGTTTTGTAACTCGTACCGGGCTAAATTTGGATCAAATGTTGTTTATTTGATACTATTTATAAACCCGCACAAGAGCTGGGGGCCTACTTATCAGATTGATCAGTGTCACTTTGTACAGACTAAAGGTAAACAATAACAACACATCGATTCTTGTTGTGGAATAAACACGGTTCACCTATCTGCCTGTTCTGTGTTTTCTGCGCATCAAAGGTCAGTTTTCGTGGTTTCTATCTTTGAGGACAATTTTGTGACACTGAACAATGATCAGCGGTATTACAACAGGCGTTTGGCTGTCACGGTAACTGGCTGGCCGGGGATCCATTAACTTTGGGACCACTTGCTTGAACGTAGTATATTATGATATGAACCATTGATACCCAATGACCCTATAAAATATCCCGTTTCGTCCCCTCAATGTAACTCCTACTGAAAAATCCGTGACAAACAAGAACAAAAATGCCATTCTATGGCAAATTAACATACAAACCCAAACAAGCGCTATATCTATGGCTAGGCTAGGAACTAGTACTAGTAGTGGGCATGCGCACTATTACTGGAAAGATAAATAAAAAATAAATCTCACGATGTCAATAAACATTCCATTTTTTAACGGGGTATTTATTTGTAATGCTGCTCAATGTTAAACTTCAATAACAAACTTTAGCCTATTATTAACAACAAAAGGAATAATTAACTGCGTAAACAGCTTTAACTATTCAAAATATTTATTTTATATTGATAACAAAAATGTACCAATATAAACACAATATGGAGAACATCCCCTTAGTAAAAGATGGAACCGGCAGGCCATTACGTTATGCGCGCGATAGCGAGGCCGAGGCACACAAAATGGTAATAATTGTGCGTAAAAATGATCACGCATTTGTTGATAATATTGAGACAAAGACTTTTTACAGCGCGTTTCTACGAAAGGTCATTACTTCATGCTTCTGATATGTCCTCCCAGTCCAACACCAAGTTAGACTGACTACAGAAACAAAGGAGTTCGTGTGTATTATAATAGGTAAGTCATTATGTGAGCGATTTTGTGCAATTGGACAATTTTGGGTATTCCCGTAGGCCCTAGTCCTACTGTAATAATAGTGTATACAGATACTTTTAAAATTTTGCTAGGCCAACCAAATGTGATAGTACTACTACTACTAGTACTATACCAAAAACATGGAGGTAAAACATATTGTTTTACCTTTATGTCTATACCAACTAACTAGGCCTAGGTTCTCGATCTCAGGGCGTATATAAATATCTATAAAATTTATTTCTGCTTAATTTGTTTGTTTGTTTGTTTATTGGTCTTATTGTAAACAACACAACACATCTTCAGTTTCCATCCATATGCATCGGGCTCTAACCTTCTGGGGTGACCGGTGGCAGGCATGCTGTGGTTTTGGACCACTTTCTGAAAAATATAACATCGGGAATAAAACTGAAAACCAGAAAAAAGAAAATTTTTGGGTGAATTTTGGGTGAATTTGGGGCTGTACTAATAGAAACTGCGTGATGTGCGTGGAAGTGGAATAATAGCCGAGGCGCGCGTGGAAGTATACGCTAACGTTAACCCCTCCCCTATCTCCCTCATCTACCCTGCTCCCCTGGTGCATGTCAGAAAAACAACATATGGTAAAAATAGCAACAAATAAGAAATAAGGCCAGCTGCAAAATATCCACTTCCTTGCCAGTGCAACTGTGACTGTTTTTCACTCCATGGAAGGAAAACAAGTGGCTCCATTATTGCGGAAATGACGTGTCTCCGACCAATAAAATTAATTAGGCTGTGCCTTTTTGTATTTACATGTTTGTATTTTGTTAACTTTTGGTAAGACTGTCAAGTTTCCTCAAGCTAAAATGTCAATTTCTAAAAATATTGTGGAACAGATGTACGGTATACTGTAAACATGTACATGTACAGGTACGGTTGATCAGTCACTGGCAATGCATTGTACGTACAGTGGTTGTACAAATTATGCATTGTGTCCGTAGACTTAGGAATGTTAATGGCACTTTCCACTCATTTATTTACATCCCTAATTTATCTGGTCACGTTTAAGAACAATATATAAGGCACACTGCAAAATATTCTGCAACTTACTGTTTTATGACTGATCTGGCATCATTGTATTTGTAATTAACATGTTTATGAAGTGAAGTCTGGGTACAAGGGCAATTTTTGAAATGGATTGTGGTGGCAGGGTATTCCATAGTTACTCAGAAGCAATTCCAAAGATTTGTGTCTAAAAAATACCACTGTACTAGCCAGATGTCATGTAACAATGATAGTGGGGGGTTTG
>JAVCKS010043350.1:0-10818 GCA_032273685.1 Pteraster tesselatus
CCCCCCCCCTCAACAATAGGATTCAGAAAAATTAAATTGTGCCTAAACCTACAGAACTGACTGGCTACAAACAGAAAGAGTGATTACAGTAAATATACAGCGCATATCATTGCTGTCTTAACAAGAAGTAGGTCATTGTTGGCTCGGTAATTATTCAGGGTTATATTACCACACAGCACAATATAGTCAAACCACACAGGGATCTTGTCTAACGCCACAATTAAACTGTCAATGTGTGTTTTATTAGCAGATTATTTCTACCCTGTTGAGCACAGAAGTGTAGTTTTCTCATAATTAATTAGAGGGTCCAACCAAAACAATAATTATGAATTGTTAAGACAGTTGCTAAGCTGGTAACTAAGGACACCACTGCCTCGGTGCATATTATGGGATGGCCAAACAGGAGCATGCAGCAATTGCCGCAAGATGTTCATCACTTGGTAGGTGACCGTCTTTGGAGATGGCTGCCTTGAAAATTGTTCGTCTAATTGCTCTTGGTGAGATTTTAAGTCTCACTCTCTCTGTTAGTACAGCTACACAAGAGTGTCCACATGGCTGGATACAACACGCCTCATCTTGCTATCAATTGGGTAGCACCAGCATGCTTTACGGTGAAGCCAACAGCTACTGTCAAGGTCTTGGCAGTTTGTTGGTCGTCATTGAATCAGCAGAAGAGGAAGCATTCATAGTCAAAGCATTCCCAACATTCCCCTTCTGGTTGGGATGCAAGAAGGAGAATGGCGGTGTAATCCTCTGTGTGGCTGAGGGGGAGACCACCAAGCCGATGGAGTATAAGAATTGGGCTCCAGGTCAACCTGTCACTACTGGTGCAGACTGTGTTTACGCACACAACAGCACCAATTTAATGTGGTATTCTACAGACTGCAATAACCGGTTCTTTACACTCTGCGAGCATTGTGTCGTTGCCACCAACAAAGCAGCCAGTGATAATACATGCCCTAAATTCTGCCAGCGCTCGCACAAAGTGTGCACCAAGAACTAACAATTCACTCATTATGATGATCGCAGAGCCCAGTATTGGCCATAGAAATGTTGAACATTGGAGAAAACGGACAGCCGCATCAGCTACATCAATCTCTTCACTTGGAGAACAAAACATCAATAAGACCAAAATAGGAACCATATTATATTAGGCATCCATCTTTGATAAGCATTTCCCTGGACAGACACAGAAAAAATCACGGAGAACAGAAGTCATCAGAGACTGGAAACAAACTCACTTAAATCAACATCTTCTATAATTTTGAAACAGCAAATCAATATTCTGGAATGCACCGAACCCTATTGAAAGACTGTGTACAAAACTTCAACTAAAAGCAACATGTATGAAGGAACAATAACTCTTTGGAGACTACCCACGTAATAAACGGATGATCTTAGCAAACTGTAAACATTCAACCCATTTGGAAATTTTGAAACAATAGAATATTCAAAGTCTTACAGCTGTGCATCAGATAAGTATAAACAGTAAATACGAGAAGAAAAATGAACTAAACAGACAAGGCAAAAACTTTAATGAATAAAATGTTCACCATTTTGCACAGTAGTATTATAGAGTGCACCCTTTTAACATTTTAATAGATGTAGGGGAGGGGGGGGGGAGCCTCACACTGATCTGGCCAAAAGTTATTTGACTTTAGGAACTAATTTTTGCAAAACTAACATTTCAACACACTTATTTTGGAGGGGGAGGGGAGTAGAAATCATGTACTAGAGGGAAGGGACAAAAGAAAGTCTTTAAAAAAACAGTCATAGTTTTACTGTGTTGGATTATAGAGTACACAATTTAAATTTTAATGATTTGGGGGAGCCAATTGAATGAAAAAAGTAGTTTATTTTTTACTTTTAACCCCAAAATACGTAAAAGTGAGAGAGGAAAAGAAAAGAAATTTTTTTGTTTAATTCTCAAATTATTTGAATTTTTGGCACAGTAGGATCATAGAGTGCACCCATATTGAATTTTAATTTTAAAAAGAAGTTGTAATCAGAAGATATTGTCGAAAACACAGAGGTTTACATGTTGTAATCAGAAGAGTCAGAAAACACAGAGGTTTACAATGTACATGTACCTATGTTGACAGAAGAGTGAAAACTACAGAACTGGAAACTCTTTGTAGCTTTGGATAATGTTAATATAAAACAGCAACTTCACTAAATATGAGTTATACAATGTAGGATTCATAGGATGCATTTGTTCGACAACCGAACCAAAACATTGTAACCAATATATAGGAGGAGCTGTCATTCTGACTGTTTGCCACGGATACGGATTATAGAGTGCAATACTGTTACTTATATTCCAACATTAAATGAAGATATTGAAAGATGATGAATAAAAGGTTTGAATATTAACAGAAGACACTACTGAACTTGAAAACCTCTGTATAGCAACTGATTATTGAAAAAAACTACAATCAATATTATTGCTACGGTGAAAGCAACAGGACAATGGTAGGTTTAATAGGAACCAATCTTGCTGACACAGATTTCCACTGTCATGGCAACAAGTGACGCTGCTGTTACGGCAACCAGTGCCATGAAATGGAGCAATAACAATGAAGGACAATTACATTATGCAGGCCTCGAGCTGACAACCAGCCTGGCGACAATTGACTAGTAAATTCTGCTGTGGGCTTGTAAAACAAACATTTCTTAACTTGCTGGCAAGCCACTGAAACAGATACACTCTGCTTAACTGTTTGGCTACAGATTTATACAAATAATTACTACAAATTAATGAGTAGCTAGGGGGTATTTTCTAACAACATATTTTATTGGCTGTTAAAAATAGTAGCAAAACATAAGAACCAATCGCGGGCCATTTTATACAAAAAACATCAAAGCTGTATCCGCGCCAAATAACATCAGATGAAATACAAAAAGCATTGCAGCTATGATTGGTCGGGTTACATTCTACGCATGTACATGTAGGTCTACTTTTGCGCGGACAGACAAATTCTGTTCTACATGTACATGTAGCTCAGCCTCCCTCGACCATGCAAACCACTTCCTTGACGGGTTAGAATGCAAGGTTGAATGTGACAATAGCGCAACTTTGCTGATAAGTGTCAGTGTGGGGCACAAAAAAACATTGTTTGCCCTTAAAGAGGGAAAAAATGCAGGGTCGGTAGATAGGCCCTTTTTTTGTTTTCCTTCCCCTTTGTGTGCGTGTGTTTATAGCACCTCACTGTGTGACACCGTTGATGTTCAATTTTGAGAGAATTACAAAAAGACATAAATTGTATTTTTTTACGATTTACTGATGCAATTAAGATATTAATTTATTTAAAAAGACATTTAGATATTTTTTTTAATCTTATAACTGTACTTTTCAATGAAACCTCACGCTGCAATAACCTGCACAAAACAATGCATGAACTACACGGTTGATCACGAAGTTCTGCATTGCAATTTTCCTGCAATGTTTGCAATTTGGTAAGATAAATATTTGGATGGATTTTACTCTCCTTTCATTTCTTCGGCTAAAAATCGACAGATTTGGACTTAAAAATACCCCAAAAATATGTTAACACTGTTTCTGCACATTTGGGAGACAAAATGAGCAAACAAATTTGTAAAGTTAACAAAAAAAAAGGTTTAAAAATAGCGACCTAGATTTTCAAGATTTTTGGATCGGTTGTGGACGGCCTAATGTACACACATACATGATGCTAACGTTCCCTTACCTCTAGAGTTGTCACAAACTCCTGGTACCTGAGCTTGACCGCATCTTCAAAGTACCACAGCACAAGCCTCTTGTCCCTCTCATCCTTCTGACCTCTGGTCAGCTTATCTAGCAATCCAAATGGTTGCTAGGGAAAAGACAAAACAAAGTTTGCTAAAACTAGGAGTTCATCCCAATGCTGTACAGAGGCATTATATGTATTTTGGTAGAACCAACATACCGAACTTGTAGACGATTTGTAGGCTCTCTACAAATGTCATCTTGACCTAATCTAGCCTTTTGACATTGACCTTGACCTCTCACCTCTTACTATAAAAGTACAAAGTACAGGTGGAGATATTTTCGATTTTACAACACCTTCGCCCAATGTACTCAAAGAACATGATGCATAGCTCTGTAAATATTAGTGCTGTGACCTACCGTTTAATTTATTAAACGTTTAAACGAAACTTGTACGGTCGTTTAAACGTTTAAACGGTCGATACACATATCTTGGAAATGCATGTATTGTTCCTTGTCAGCAGCGTGAAAAAGTACAAAGGTCAACAGAAGAATAACGCAAGCACAAGACCATGCGCCGCGCCCAGCCGCTACCTACATGTATATACTGTACATGTACATTTTTAAAATTACAATACAAACTCAACAAAAAGTGCTTCCAAACCAACTGGTTTGTTTAAGTTTTGGTCGTTGACCGCGCATACCTCCCGCACCTAGGTCTGGGAGTTTTGTTGTCAGTTAAACCGCTACTGCATGCCATCTCCACTGACAAAACGAAAGTCCCTTTATGTTCCGCCGCCAACCACCACCATCAAAGCTTGCGGTTTGAGGACAGTTTGGTAGTTGGTACTGTGTAATTGACAGGCCTTACGAAATAAACAACACGTGGCCAGGACCGCCGACGGGACTACAGGGTATTTTTTATGGAACAAATTATCTGAGGGAAATAATGTACATGTAGTTATTGCTTTACCATTGTAAAAGACGGTCGGCGCTGTGTAGCGCACGGCCTCAATAGCGCGTGCGTTCACCGCATACTACACTGTGTACAACCACAACTTCATACGACAAGTACATGTACATGTGTATATGTACATGTACATGTACGTGTATGTTCGACTAGGACCGAACATGCGGTATGTGTATAATGTATAGCTAGCTGATGTCCTGGAGTTCTTCCACGGGCAGCAGGAAAATACGGCAGGCCTCGACCTTAGCTAGCTAGCGCCAGCCTGCCCGGCGTACATTGTCTTAAAAACCACTTCTTTACTTACCCGGAGGGCTACTAAAATTGTGTGACCTACCTGTTCAAAACTGCCTTATAAATTGTGTAAATTATTGTGTAACAAACGTTTTGTGGGCGCCCGGCGCGGTGTATTTTACATGTATTTTTGTGATGATACTCGTATAAGTGCAGCGGGTACTACAACTACAAGCCGCTAATCCCATGCCGCAGGTTTCCGTAGGCTAAGCCGTCTAAACATTCTTGAACACGGCGCAAGTAAGTATGCATGGAAGGTCGTGCCGCGCTCGTTCGTAGATGAGCATTGGACGGCCGGACTTGTACCCGGCCAGATCATCCACGTTTTTACTACCTCCATGGTCCGACCTACCGTCTGGATTTCATGTACATGTAGTTCGATAAAGGAAAGCTTTTCCTATAAATTATCCTTGTGTATCTTTCAATGACACACCCCCCTTCAAAATAAGCTACTATAGTACTAGTATCAAGGTACAGTTTGTAGTAGGTAAAGCCACTCTAAACAATTCGGCCCTGTGTGATGTTTCTGCGTCTGAAATCATTCCACAAAGAGCTTTCAATAACATTCGACAACTCTAATATATGGAAACAATATAACTTGGTCGAAAAAGATTCTATGGCGTGCGGGGAAAGCACGATTTTGTTAAAATGGGCGTATTTATTTGTTTTGACTGTGTAAACGTTTACTAAATATGTAAACGGATAATGGTTGCTCCGGTCGTTTACATGTTTAAACGTTTAAACGTCACAGCCCTAGTAAATATATACCTTTTCCTTGTCATCTTGTAAAATTTTATAGGTACAATGGAAATTTGCTTTTCTGTAATCTGAATACAGGTAAAATTCACAATGTGACTTTCCCAAACAAACTAAAGAGAAATCCAACATGATGGGATTACGGATAACAAAACGAGACGCCAAAAAAGGTCTACCTGAGAGAACTTCCTGAGTTTGCGTTGGTCAGGTAGCATCTCCTGCAGGCAGAGCTGCTTGATCGCATCCATGGCGATCAGTGTCTCCCGCCGTCCTTTCTTCTTGACCATCGTCATGACGATGTCAAACGGCGCCATGTTGTGGAGCGGAGCGGTCTGTACTTGCAGGGTCAGAGCGGCTATCTTATCTGCCAGTACCCCCGAGGTGACAACAGTCTGCATCCACTGGGCCCGGGAGCTGATGTCACCTTGTTTCTCTACGATCGGGGGAAAAAAAGAACGCAGGGACCTCAAATGACTAATTGAACTCATTTGCTGCAGAATTTACAATAGTACGACTAATTAGTTTGGGTATTTAACGACACATTTCATTGGCTGGTAGAAAATAGTAGCTAACCACAAGTCCAATCGTAGACTGTTTTATACAATATCCACTGCGAGTGGCTTGGCTAAACTAGAGGGGCACTCAGTAGGAACGCAAGTACCTCCGCCACGCAGCGTTGACAGAGTAATCATTTTTCTGAAAAACGGCCCATGTTCAAAAATTGTCTAACGTCTCATGTTATTTTTAAGCTTGTAGAGGGCGCTCTGCATTGTTAACTATTTCATGAAATAAAGCGAACAGACCCCTAAACAATCACAGCGCCCTCTCGCTAATTTTAACGTGTACGTTAAGTTAAAGCAGTGCAAATAGTACTTGACTGATGCCCCAACCAATCCCTCGTAGATGCACAAATCAGGACAACGACCATTCCATCGCCTAGAAGTCTGCAGTCGATATCCGTTGACTACATTGTGACACATAGGATTATTAGTGTTTAACACCCCGCTAATATGCGTGCTTACTAGAGTTGTAGATATGAACTTCGCTTGTGTAGAGGCGGCTCGCTAGTTCCCTGTAAGCAGCAACGGTCGCGTCGTCGGAGAGCTCAAACTTCTTAGGATCTGACTGATACTGGAAAATAATCACAGAAACACACAGATAAACAATGGTAAGGTTTCTGTACAAGTTGTTACATCTAGTCTACATGTACGTATCCTGTAAGGAATAGTAGTTAGTACTAGATGTAGTAGTTAGTACTCATAGTAATAGATGCAGTACTGCCAGCCACTTATTGGCTTCTTAAAGGTGGTATCACCTGTCCTTCTTAAAGGTGGCGTCACCTGTTCTTCTTAAAGGTGACTTCACCTGTCCTCCTTAAAGGTGATGTCACCTGTCCTTTCCTAAATGGTAGGACTTGAACCCTGGACCACAAAATAGTAGAATTCCAACCTTGGACCTCAAAATGGTAGGACTCGAACCCTGGACCTCAATACCAAGAATCCAGTGCTCTTAGCGGTAGTCAGTCTAACCCTAACCTGTTCTTCCTGGCCCTATACAATTAAGCCCAAAATGAGTGAAATACCTCGTGGTAGAAGCACAGTCCTTCTGGCTCAAACAATAGCGATCTCCTTTGACTGTATCCGGCCAGTAGTTCCTGTAGGCTGACTGACCTCCTAGCTGGAGATTGCACTGCCGATGTACTGGATATCTGCGCACTTTGCACATCGCCAGGACTGTTTTTTCGCTTAGCAGATTGGCTGTCTTTGCTTAGCGCACTGCTTGACTGAGTGAGATTCTGTTGGGATTTCTTCTTTCGCTTAGCTGATACGGTATCTTTGCTAAGCGCATTGCTTGACTGAACACCAACTACAGTAAGAATCTGTTGGGATTTCTTCTTCTGCTTAGCTGATACGGTATCTTTGCTTAGCGCATTGCTTGACTGATCAACTACTGCAGTGGGATTCTGTTGGGATTTTATCTTCTGCTTAGCTGATACGGTATCTTTGCTTAGCGCATTGCTTGACTGATCAACTACTGCAGTGGGATTCTGTTGGGATTTCTTCTTTTGATTAGCTGATACAGTATCTTTGCTAAGCGCACTGGTCGACTGAACACCGACTACAGTAAGATTCTGTTGGGGTTTCTTCTTTCGCTTAGCTGATACAGTATCTTTGCTAAGCGCATTGGTCGACTGAACACCGACTACAGTAAGATTCTGTTGGGGCTTCTTCTTTCGCTTAGCTGCTAACCCTCCGTCTGTGCTTACTACGGCCGAGTTTTTTGGTTGATCACGGAGCATTTTGCTCGTTTCCGTGATCTTTTCCTTACGTGGGGACTTTCCCTTTTTGGTTGGTTTCTTTCGTTGTTCCGTTGATTCCTGGTAGCTGGTGGCATGTTCAGTGTCATCTACCCCTGTAACATTCCTGACAACAACAACGATGAAAAAACATGAAGTCAAGCTATAAGACTCCCCCCAAAATAAGTGTGTTGCCCTCAAGTGTAAAAAATCAGGATGTGAGGTTGGTCGGTCGGATTTTTATTAATTTTTTTTTTTTTTAATTATTAAAAATTTGAAGGTCAAACCTTTTATATACCAGAATATAATAATAAACTGAGTTGTCTCTGTCTATAAATCAATCTTTGTCCACATGTAATTGTCACCAGTGGGGACCAAACCCGGGACATATAGCAGTAAAGTAACCACTGCGCCACCTAACCCCCCGCTATTTGTCACTAGAACACTACACACTAGACCGCTAGGTCACGGCACTTCTAATATGCTGCACGTAGACATCTTATCTGTCTATTCTGTTAAAACTTACTCCAACCCAGGGAAACCCAGTGAGTCTATGTAGGCTTGGAGTTCTCGTTGATCGACATCAGCGCCCTCTTCGTGTCCTTGCTCCAAGTCTTCTCTTTCGTCCAAATCGGAAATATCACCAATCAGCGTGAGGTCACTCTGTGAAAAAACAAAGAACATTTTGCATGCGTCTCGCACACGTTCCTACACTCTGAAACTCTTTTCCTAAAAGCATTGGTAGGTTCCCAAAATGGAAGCTGTCTGAAAATGTAAGGTAAGTATGGTGGCCCTGAAGGGACATCGCAAATCGCAAATATTTACAATAAATTTCACTTTAGGGCCACCATAGGTAAGTGTTAGCTAAATATCTGTTAAAAAACACAAAACTATTAGAATATTTAAACTTAAAACCGATCTTGATCAAACTCCTGAGACTTACCACGCGCATCAATTTGATTTATGCCAACAAGTTGGTCACATGACCAGACTACAGCGTATAACACATGGTCTGGGCATGGAGGTGCGTGTTCAACTTCGTGGGATAATCAAAAAATTACTATGCTACTATGGCATAGGTAACTAAGTTTAAGATTAACTAAGTTTCAACATTTAGATCTCGCCATGGCGGAATGGCACGAAACCTATGGTGGAAAGGTGTGGCGGAAAGGACCGAATTGGCACCAGATATACCTATATTTATAGGTATATTTTCCCTCACCTAACCCTGTGAATGAGCCATTTCGCAATTAGAAGTGTGCATCCACGTGCATAAAGTGGTTGTTAACTACAGTTAATATCGCGAAGGTCGAAGTTGGGCAACTTGAAAAAATGCTAAACTTGATGTTTAGGTAAAGTCGCGATCTGTAGGTAAGGTCGCGATCTTTCTAAAGCCCAATGGGTTTACGACATCCGCACAACTCAAATTTCATGTAACTTGAAGCCTTTAGTCTAGTCCTAATTATGGATTTGACGGGCATATTTTTTTAAAACTACGAAAGTCCAATTACGTAACATTTGTTTTCTAAAACGTACGACAGTTTAACGAGTGATAATTTAATGATAAACGTGGCACCTTTATCAAATTTCTACATGTACGTGTACCGTACAAGGCTACCGGTACACTTATGCGACTAGACTTTCAACTGCAAGTGTGGCCTTTATTCGAGATACAAAAATAGCCAGCGCCGTGAAAGGTACATTTTTTATTTTTTAAGATTTTTTTTTTTTGGTCATAAAGGTAATTTAAAATCAAGTTATTTCAGAATTGATCAATGAAAAAACTATAAATAAATTTTGTATGGCCTAAAAACAGATTAGATCGAGTTGAAAATTCTTCCTCAACTGACTACTAAATTTATATTTTTCTCAGTCCACTCTAGTCTAAGTCTAATTGGCCTAGTAAAGGTACATTAGGGGAAAATAAATGGAGGGAAACCGGCGGTTAAAACCCTAGGAAAGAATTCAGGTGCTAACCTCCGGTTTCCCTACGTTTATTTTCTCAAATGTATCTTAATTAGACTGAGAAAATTAACAACTTTTGTTTTTGTTTACCTTTCGCAGCGCGGCTATTTTTATATCCCGAATAAAGGCTACACTTGCAAGTGTAGCCCCTTACCTTAGCCTCGTACAGATAAGGTCGAATTGTAAGTGTCATTTTTGTCAGTAAATTACTACCGGTACTAGTTTTAGCCAAATTCTATACATCTTCCTCAACTGATACCTAATCTTAGATTTCCCCTAGTCCCTAGTACTAGTACTAGTAGTAGTAGTAGATAAATTTGGGGAAAATAAATGAACTGAGGGAAACCGGAAGTATGCACCTCCATTCTTGCCAAACCCTATTTTTTTCCCATGATACTGATAGTAAGTTATACACGTGTATGTGGCCAATGGCATAACTAAGTTACAGTATACAGACTACAGTACAGATCGTAAAACACGTGTGGATATATAGCCCACTGACTGTACACGTGAACATCACATAAGGCCTTTTAAAATTAATAAATACCTAGGTTTACATCGCTAGGATTTCAAAAAATTGGTGGGAGGGGAATTTATATTTTATATTTTATATTTTTAAACAAAAATGTCCCTTCATATCCAAAGACGCAAATCTTATTTTTGGTACTAAAAAACGTGATGCAACTTTTCTGAAGGCGGGCATGGTTTTGATGAAGCGATCGCGTACGTCTAGTCTCCCTACAAGCACTGGATGGCACGCGCAGTTGTTATCGACGATCCTAGACCATCAATTGCATGCACAGAAGTAGAAAAAACACAGTTTTAGAAAAAATA